>LNAC01000195.1:2394481-2416432 GCA_002007465.1 Ailurus styani | reverse complement strand
CGAGCGGGATGGTACGGGGTGGGGAGGGGGGTTGGGGGGAGCAAACAAAGGGAAATTTACTTTCCTCCCTGCTCGTTGAGGATTGAATAAAATCCCACCATGAGAATACAATAGCGAATTTTATCATATGTGTGGGAATGATCCAGCTGATAATGGCCTCGCATCCTAATTGGTCTCTTAGGATGGGTCACTCTTTGCCCTTAGGACTTCACCATCTTGTCTCCTTTTGTTCGCCGGAGCAGCGCGCACACAGCCTGTTTGTCAGCCTCACAAGCACTCAGCTGGAAACAGGGTCACCCTCAGATTACCCCGAGAGCTGGTGTGTCCTGAGAGATAGGGCTGGGGCGCCCCAGCTGCCTCGCTCCCGAATGACTGGCAGCTCCTTTCCAAGACGCTGCCGCCCTTTCTCTTGCGTGCAAAGGTTATCTAAGCGCCCACCATTCAACTCTGTTGTCCCTTGTGGTTGTAACTGCTCTGACAACAATTCGCCTTCTTATGGGAATATCCCACCACACTGTAGGGAAAAAGAGGCAAAACTTTATTCCCACGTTCTGCCTAGGACTCTGGGGTCTTTTACATCTTTTCTCAGCCCAGTGTTAACTTGTGATATTTCTAGCCCGTTTGGCTTCTCAAGAGTCAAATCATCAAATGCGCATCTTGTTTGTTCTAAGGATGCTGGTGCTTTATGATCCACATTTATTTAGTTGGGAAGACTGAGGGGATTCTCAGGAGGCCGGTTTAGGAAGCGCCAGGAGGACTGAGAAACCTGATTACGTGACACTCTCCCTTACTTTGGCATGAAACACCAACAGACCTCGCTTAGTGCCACAGGTTTCTTTCTCCTTGATAGGAGAGTACCTCTAGGGATTTAAAGAAGATGAATGAAATGCATCTAAGGTTGTATCTGTGATCCATACTGACTCAAAATTGTCCTGCTATAGGGGCATACCAACAGATTTTCTCTTTTAAAACTCTGGTGTTTGAAAGCAGTGTGGACATTGACAACTACTTTTGGGGCTGGCTGGTCCCATTTCTGGGCCTTGCATCTTGCTTACTTTTAACTTAGAAAAGCTTGAGGGTGAGGCCTGATGGATTCTCCAAGTCATAGGGCAGTCTTATTCACTGAAGCCAGAACAGAGGGCCAATTCAAAATTTGGAGGAAGCCTGGATGGGTTTTCAGGGCAGGCTTTCCAGACGTGGTCAGTTAACTTTGTCCTATGATAGATTGCATGATAGATTGCAGAGTTAATCCTAGCCAGCCATTTCTTAAATGTGCACTGTTGGTCACATGATGTGTCCCTATAAGGAGAGTGAATGAGTTGAGAAGACATTACTCCTTTGGTCTTATTTATATTTTCACCTTTTTAGAGAGATCACTTACTGAGTACAAGAATGGTGGCTTTACATATTTAATCCTCATAACAACTCAGTGAGAAATGTACTATTACAAGGATCATCCAAGGTTAAATAACTTCTGAGAAGCAAGACTGGAAATCAGTGATAGGGCTGTGAGACTCCAAAGGGTAGGCCTTTAACTGTTGTCCTATATTTTATTCTATGATAGAAGTTTACTATTCAAAGTTATAAGGAAATCATATTTTTATATACCATATAATAAATTCACCAAAAGAGCTTGTTTTGTACAAGAATTCTGTTGTAAAATCTGTTATCAAGTAGGGGTGCCTGGATGGTTCAGTCGTCAAGCATCTGCCTTGGGCTCGGGGTGTGATCCCAGGGTCCTGGGATCTAGCCCTACGTCGGGCTCCCTGCTCAGAGGGAAGCCTGCTTCTCCCTCTCCCACTCTCTGTGCTTATGTTCCCTCTCTCGCTGTGTCTCTCTCTGTCAAATAAATAAATAAATAAATAAATCTTAAAAAAAAATAAAGTTAGTATCTCCTCCCAGACTTATTTATCTGAATCCGGATTTTCTTAAACATTAAATTTTCTTACAGTGATAGCCATGAGTTTTATAAAAGAAGATTTATATATTTGAGGGAGTGAGAGAAAGAGAAAGAAAGAGAGCATAGGGATGGGGTGGTATAGAGGGGAAGGGGGAGAGAGAAACCCAAGCAGACTCCCTGCTGACTGTGGAGCCTGTTTCAGGGCTCGATCTCATGACCCTGAGATCATGACCTGAGTCAAAACCAAGAGGCAGATGTTCAACCAACTGAGCTACCCAGGTGCCTTGATAGCCATGAGTTTTTTAAAATTCAGCAAATATTGAGCACCTCCTATGTGCTAGACACTGGGGATAGAATAGTGCATAAATTGTATATAGTTTTTAACCTCTTAGAACTTGTATGTTGTGTTGAGGATTCTCTAGGAATCCTTATCTGATCACCTCTTTAGGCTTAAGTACATCTCTGTGTTTCTGTAATACCCTGCTTTTTATTATACTATATAAAATATAATAAAAAATATACAAATATGCTAAAAATATCCATGTACCCATCAGTTAAATGAATAGAACATTAACAATGAAGTGGGGGCACCTGGCTGGCTCAGTCGGTGGAGCATGACTCTTGATCTCAGGATTGTGGGTTCGAGCCCCATGTTGGGTGTAGAGGTTACTTAAAATATAATCTTTAAAACAAACGATGAACCAGTATAAACCTCTGCCAATTAGATCCTTGTCTCTTCTCTATAGAGAGGAAAGCACTATCCTGAATGGCAGTTATTAGATTTTTTTCTTTCTCTTCATTCTTTATGGTAGTAAAATATATATCACATAAAATTTGCTCTTTTAACCATTTTTAAGTGTAAAAATCAGTGGCATTAATCACACTCACAATGTTGGACAACTATCACCACTATCTATTCCCAAAACTTTATCACCACAGAAATTCTGTAGCCATTAAGAAATAACTCCCCATTTCTCCTCTACCAGTTCTTGGTAATCTCTAACCTACTTTCTGTTTCTATGAATTTGCCCATTTTAGACCACCCCCCTCCACATGCACACTGGGTAAAAATGAATTTTTTAATAATAGGACTGGGTAAAAAATAATAAGGTTGAGTGAACAAGATAACATTTGGAAAGGATCATCTTTTTTTCAGTTTTATTGAGATATAATTGACATATTACATTGTATTCGTTTGAGGTATACAAAATTATGATTTGATATATGTATATGTTGTGAAATGATTACAAGTTAATATCCATCACCTCACAGTTACACATTTTTTTTCTTGTGATGAGAACTTTTTAAGATCTATTCTGTTAGCAACTTTCAAGTAATATAAGACAGTATTGCCAACTATAGTCACCATGCTGTACAATACATCCCCAGAACTTATTTATCTTATAACTGGATGTTTGTACATTTGGAACACCTTCACCTATATCCTCTACCTGCTAACCATCTGGCAACCCAGAGTCTGATCTCTGTTCCTATGACCTCTGTTTGGTTTTTTTAGATTCCATATATAAGTGAGATAATACAGTGTTTGTCTTTCTTTGTATGAATTATTTCACTTAGTATAATGCCCCAAGGTCCATGCATGCCTTTGCAGATGGCAGGGATTCCCCCCCCTTTTTTAATAGCCGAATAATATTCCATTGTGTATATATATGACATTTTCTTTCTGTTTCCCCCAGTTTTATTGAGAAATAATTAGCATACATCACTGTATTCATTTAAGGTATACAGCATGATAATTTGACTTACACATATTGTGAGATGGTTACCACAGTAGGTTCAGCTGACGTCCATCATCTCCTATAGATAAAATAAAAAGAAAGAAGAAATAGAAAATTCTTAGGATGTATGCTCAACAATTTTCCTATATATCCTACAGCTGTGTTAGCTGTAGTCATCATGTTGTACATTACATCCCTCATATTTGTTTATCTTATAACCAGAAGTTTGTACCTTTTGACCACCTTCTTCCACTTCTGGTAACCACAAGTCTGATCCCTTTTTCCATGAGTTCATTTTGTTTCTTTGTTTTTTGTTTCTTAGATTCCACATGTAAGTCAGATCATACAGTATTTTTTTTTTGTTTGACTGATTACACTTAGCATGATGCCCTCAAAGTCCACCCCGTTGTCACAAATGGTAGATTTTCTCATTTTATAGGGCTGAATAATATTCTATTATATATGAAAACCAAAACTTCTTTATCCATTCATCCATTTATGGAGACTTAGGTTATTTCCATATCTTGGCTATTGTAAGTAGTGCCACAATGAACATTGCAGTGCAGATATCTCTTTGAGATAGGGATTTCATTTTCTTTGGTTATATACCCAAAAGTGGGATCACTGGTTCATGTGATAGTTCCATTTTAAATTTTTTGAGGAACCTCCATGTTGTTTTCTGTAGTGGCTGCACCAATGTACATTCCCACCAGCAGTGCACAAGGGTTTGCTTTCTCTACATCCTAGCCAACAATTATTATCTTTTATCTTTTTGATGATCTAATTCTAACATGTGTGAGGTGATATCTCATTGTGGTTTTGATTGGCATTTCTCTGATGGTTAGTGATGTTGAGCACCTTTCCAAGTACCTGTTGGCCATTTAAATATTTTATATAAGTGAAATAACATTTTTGTCTTTTTGTGTCTAGCTTATTTTACTTAACATAGGGTTTTCAAGTTTCATCCATGTTGTAGCATGTTTCAGAATTTCATTCCTTTTTAAGGCTAAAAAATATTCCATTGTATGTATTTAACACATTTTTTTAATCCATTCATCTGTTGATGGAAATTAGGTTGTTACCTTCTTTTGGTTACTGCAAATAATACTGCATCAACACTGGTGTATAAATATCTGTTTCAATTCTTTGAGGTTGCAGTTGTTGGGTCATTTGGTAATTGTATTTTAGCTTTCTGAGGAGCTGTCAAACTATTTTCCACAGCAGCTGCACCATTTTACATTCCCACCAGCAAGGTGCAAGGGTGCTGAATTTTTCACATCCTTAATAGTACTTATTTTCCATTAAAAAAATTATAGCCATCCTAGTAGGTGAGAAATGGTATTTCATTTTGGTTTTGATATGCATTTTCCTAATGACTAATGATGTTGAGCATCCTTTCCTGTGCTTATCGGCCATCTGTGTATCTTTTTGGAGAAATGTCTATTCAAGTCCTTTGCCCATTTTTGAATTGTGTTTTCTTTCTGGTTTTGAGTTGTAGGTGTTCATTATATATTCTTAATACTTAATCCTTATCAGATATGATTTGCAAATGATTCTATCATGCTGAAGGTTGTCTTCTTACTTTTTTGATAACGTCTTTTGATGCACAGAAGTTTAAAATTTTGGTAAAGTCCTATGTACTTTAAAAATTTTGTTGTTCAGGCTTTTGATGTCATTGCCAAATCCACAATCATGAAAATTTACTCCTATGTTTCCTTGTTAGAGTTTTGTGGGTTTAGCTCTTATACTTATTTTAGGTCATTGATCTATTTTGAGTTAATTTTTGCATATGGTATAAGATAAAGGTCTGACTTCATTCTTTTGCATATAGAAATTCAGTTGTTTCAACAGCATTTGTTGAAAAGACTATTCTTTCCCCATTGAATGGGCTTGGCACCCTTGTAACAAATCAATTGGCCGTAAGTGTATGGGTTTATTTCTGGAGATTCAATTCTATTCCATTGGTCTATGTATCTATCCTCATGCCAGTATCACATTGTTTTGATTCCTATAGCTTTGTAGTGAGTTTTGAAATTGGGATGTGTTAATCTTCCAATTTTGTTCTTTTTCAAGATTGTTTTGGCTTTCAGGGTTCTTTGCAATTCTACATAAATTGAAGATCAGTTTTTCCATGTCTGCAAAAAAGGCTGTTGAAATGTTGATAGTGATAACATTAAATCTGTAAGTTACTTTGAATAGTTTGACATTTTAATAATAATAAGTATTTTTACCCAAGACCATAGGATGTATTTTTCTTTATTTGGATCCTCTTTAATTTTCTTCAGTGCTGTTTTATAGTTCTCAGATTTTATATCATCTCATTGGTTAAACTTATTCTTAGGCATTTTATTCTAGTGGATGCTATTAGAAGTATAATTGTTTTCTTAATTTTCTTTTTTGGATTGTTCATTACAGGTATATAGAATCATAACTGACTCTCATGTATTGATATCATACCCTACAAATTTGTTGAATTCTTTTATTCTAATAGCTCTCTTGTAGATTCTTTAGGAATTTCTTTATATAGGACCATGTTACCTGCAAATAGAAATAGTTTTACTTTTTTCTTTCCAATCTAGATGTCTTTTATTTTCTTTTCCTGTCTAACTGCTTTGGCTAGAACTTCTAATACAATGTTGAATAATAGTAATGAAAGTGGGCATCGTTGTCTTGCTTGTGATCCTCAGGAGGAAGTCTTCAGTCTTTTATCATTGAGTATGATGTTAGCCATGGGTTTATCCTAAATGTCCTTTATCATGTTGAGGAAATTCCCTTCTATTCCTAGTTTTCTGATTTTTTTTTTATCATGAAAGAGTGTTGGATTTTATCATGAAAGGGTGTCAAATGCCTTTTCTGCATCAATTAAGATGAATGTATTTTCCCTTTCATCCTATTAATGTGATTTATTACATTGATTTTCTTATGCAATCACTTTTGCATCCTAGGATAAATCCCACTCAGTCATAATGTATTATCATTTTAATATGCTGTTGGATTAGATTTCTTTTGTTGAGGATTTTAGCATCCACATTCATAAGGAATTTTGGTCTGCAGTTTCCTTTCTTGTTTATGTCTTTAGCATTGATATCAGGATAATGCAGGCCTCATGGAATGAGTTTGAAAGTGTTCCCTCCTCTTCAGTCTTTTGAAAGTGTTTGAAAAGAACTCCTGGTGTTTAAATGTTTTTGTAATTCACCAGCAAAGCCATCTGGTCCTGAACTTGCTTTTGCCTTTGTTATATTTGGGGAGTTTTCTGCCACTGTTTCTTCAAATAATCTTTCTGCCCCTTTCTGTCTCTCTTCTCCCTCTGGAACTTCCATATGTGTTAGTCCACTTGTTGGTGCCCCACATGTCTCTTAGACTCTGTTCAGTTTTCTTCTTTTTTCTTTTCTGTTCCTTAAACTTGATAAGTTGAGTTGTTTGTTTGTTTGTTTTAAAGATTTTATTTATTTATTTATTTGACAGAGAGAGAGAGAGAGATCACAAGTAGGCTGAGAGGTAGGCAGAGAGACAGAGGAGGAAGCAGGCTCCCTGCTGAGCAGATAGCCCAATGCAGGCCTCGATCCCAGGACCCTGAGATCATGACCTGAGCCGAAGGCAGAGGCTTTAACCCACTGAGCCACCCAGGTGCCCAAGTTAAGTTATTTGATCTTCAAATTCACTGACTTTTTTCTTTCGCATGCTTAGGTCTGCTATTGAATACTTCTAGTGAATTTTTCACTTTAGTTATTGTACTTTTCAGATCCAGAATTTATCTTTGGTTCCCTTTTATAAGTTCTGTCCCTTTATTGATATTGTCATTTTGCTCATACATTGTTTTCCTGGCTTCCTTTAGTTCTTTGTCATGTTTTTCTTTGGCAATTTGATATTTAAGGTAGTTACTTAAAGTCTTAGTCTGGGAAGTCCAGTGTCTAGGCTTCCTCAAGGATGGTTTTGGCCAATTAATTTTTTTCTGTTACATGGGCCATACTTTCCTGTTTTTTTATGTGCCCTGTGATGTTTGTTAAAAACTGGGCATTTGAATAATATAGTATGATAACTCTGGAAATCAGATTCTCCCTCTTCTCTTGGGTTTGCTGGTTTTATTTTTAGTTTTTGCTGTTGAAGTCTGTAGCTGTCTGTTGTTTAGTGACTTTTCCAAATTATTTTTGCAAAGACTGTCTATTTTATCATTTGTGGTCCTTGAAGTCTCTATTCCTATTTCCTTGAAGGCCAGAAGATAAATTAAATGAAATAAAATAAAATAATTTAAAAGTGGCATCGCCCCTCCCACCAAATAAAAAAATAAAAATAGAAAAGAAAAGAAGAAAACCACATACCAAATACCTCTCTCAGTTGTTGCAGGTTAGCTCTGTGCTGGGGCACTCCAACCCTTACCCAGGCTTACATTGAGCCCACAGATCAGCCTGAGATGAAAACTTAGGGTCCTCTCAAGTCTTTCCTGAGCATATGTCTTGCCTGGTACAAAAAAACCCTCAGGTGGCTTTCTAAATTCCCCTGAATATTCCTTATTCCTTATATGCATGGATGCCTTTGAATGTTCTAATTTCCCAAAGAATCTTCCTCAGTTTTTCCATAGTTTCCCAGGCCTTAGGTGGTCTGTTATATATCTGAACCTTCATCTCTTGTCGAGGCATCTGTGGGTTGTTCGTTTGCTTTGCAGCTTTTTTGAACAATGCATTCAGCTTTTCTGGCCTGAGTTCTGCATTGGTCCAAACAGACACAAGCACTTGAGTCAGACCTGCAGGCAACCCCACACAGGTTAGAATAGACATACAAAATAATGTGCAAATAAGGTCTGCTCTGTCCCACCCTGGACCAAGGGACAGGTCCACACTAGGAACACTGGCTGCTGCTGCTGCTGTTCCGTTGCCACCATGCCAGGGCAGAGTGAGGCAAGAGCGAGTAAAAAGGCCACAAAGCTTTCCTACCATTTTCAAATTGTCTTTTTTTTTCTTAATTGTTTATTTCATTGCTGCAAACCTGTGTTTTCCAGAGTTCTAACAGAGTTGGTTCTGAAAACATCTGCTTGTTTTTCAGTGTTTCTGTTTGGGAATGAGAGCTTGGAACTATCTACTCCACCACATTACTGACATCATCACTGTCAGCATTTAATACACTAGAACTTCTATTTACAAAACACCTCGAATTTCTGTATTGACTCAATGTTTCTGGAGTAGTTCGAGGTCTACTTATTTGTCACATTTATTTCTACTCTTAATGAAAGATATTCCCAATTATGACTATAATTTCTACATTCAGACTCCTCTAAATTCACAGTATTCTATCCTGGTTGTGCATCACACTCACTCATGGAGTCCTTTTTTAAAAAAACAGAGTCCTCCTCAGACTTAGAGAAGCAGAAAATCTGAGGGCAAGTAGCAAAGTGAAAAAATGTGACTAGAGTTCTCTTGTGAAGGGTAATTTTATAAATATATAATGCATATATATATGGAGATATATATATATAATGCATATATAAGGCATATATATATGGAGATATATATATAATGCATATATAAATATAAGGCATGTATATGGAGAAAGAGAAAGGCTTCAGGATCATAGTATTTATGGAAAAAACCACATACATACAAAAGTCAATACTAGGAATTTTATTCAGGAACATATGTGTATGAAATGAATATGTTTTGAACTTCACTTTTTAAATTTAGATAATTATAGATTTAAATTTAAATAATTATAATAAAATTATTATAACCATAACAATATAATTACAATATAATTATAATTAATTATATTATAATTAATTATATAATTATAAAATAATTATAATTTTTGTAAAAAAAAGTATAGAAATGTCCCATGTACTTGTGTTCCAGTTTCTGCCAATTATAACACATTGCATAAATATAGTTCAACACCAAAGTGGGAAAGTGAAATTGATACAATCCACAGCCTTATTCAGGTATCACCAGATATGCACTTGTGTGTGTGTACTTCTGTGCAGTTTTGTCACATATGCAGATTCATGTAATCACCACCACAATCCAAATAGAGAGCTGCTCCATCACCCAAAGATCTCTCATGCTACCCCTTTAAAGTCATATCCAATATGCTGCCCAGAACCCATCCAAACACCGGGCAACCACTCACCTGTTCTCCATCTCAATAATTTTGTCATTTCTAGAATGTTATATAAATGGCATCAAATAGTGTGTAACCCTTTTAAGACTTTTTCCCACTCAGCGTATTCCCTTGAGATCTGAGTTCTTATTTTGTGTATCCATAGTTTGTTTCTTTTTTTTTAAATTCAATTAACATATAGTGTTTTATTTGTTTCAGAGGTAGAGGTCAGTGATTCATCAGTCTTATATAATACCCAGTGCTCATTACATAAAGTGTCCTCCTTAATGTCACCCGGTTACCCCATCCCTTCACCTCTCTCCCCTCCAGCAACCCTCAGTTTGTTTCATATGGTTAAGAGTCTTTTATGGTTTATCTCCCTCTCTGATTTCATCTTGTTTTATTTTTTCCTCTCTTCCCCTATGATCCTCTTAAATTCCACATATGAGTGAAATCATATGATAATTGTCTTTCTCTGACTTATTTTGCTTAGCATAATACCTTCTAGTTCCATCCACATTGTTGCAAATGATAAGATTTCATTTTTGATGGCTGAGTAATATACCATTGAATGTGTATATACTACATCTTCTTTATCCGTTTACCTGTTGATGGACATCTGGGCTCTTTCCAGTTTGGCTGTTGTGGACATTGCTGCAATAAACAGTGGGGTGCATGTGTCCCTTCGGACCACTACATTCATATCTTTGGGGTAAATACCCAGTAATGCAATTGCTGGGTCATAGCGTAGCTTTATTTGCAAATTTTTGAGGAACCTCCATACTGTTTTCCACAGTGCACCAGCTTGCATTCCCACCAACAGTGTAAGAGGATTCCCCTTTCTCCACATCCTTGTCAACATCTGTCGTTTCCTAACTTGTTAATTTTAGCCATTCTGACTGGTGTGAGGTACTAACTCATTGTGGTTTTGATTTTTATTTCCCTGATGCCGAGTGATGTTGAGCATTTTTTCATGTGTCTCTTGGCCATTTGTATGTCTTCTTCGGAGAAATATCTATTCATGTCTTCTTCCCATTACTTGATTGGAGTATTTGTTCTTTGGGTGTTGAGTTTGATAAGTTCTTTATAGATTTTGGGTACAAGTCCTTTTTCTGATAAGACATTTGTAAATATCTTCTTCCATTCTGTTTGTTGTCTTTTGGTTTTGTTGACTGTTTCCTTTGCTGTGCAAAAGCTTTTTATTTTGATGAAGTCCCAATAGTTCATTTTTGCCTTTGTTTTCCTTGCCTTTGGAGATGTGTTTAGCAAGAATTTGCTGTGGCCAAGGTCGAAGAGGTTGCTCCCCGTGTTCTCCTCTAGGATTTTGATGGATTCCTGTCTCACGTTGAGGTCTTTCATCCATTTGAGTCTATTTTTGTGTATGATGTAAGGAAATGGTCAAGTTTCATTCTTCAGCGTGTGGTTGTCCAATTTTCCCAGCATCAATTGTTGAAGAGACTGTCTTTTTTTCCCCATTGGATATTCTTCCCTACTCTGTTGAAAATTAGTTTACCATAGAGTTGAAGGTCCATTCCTGGGTTTGCTATTCTGTTCCACTGATCTATGTATCTGTTTTTGTGCCAGTACCATACTGTCTTGATGATTACAACTTTGTAATAGAGCTTGAAGTCCGGAATTGTGATGCCATTGGCTTTGGTTTTCTTTCCAGCATTCCTTTGGCTATTCGGGGTCTTTTCTGGTTCCATACAAATTTCAGGATTATTTGTCCAGGAAAAGTTGATGGTCTTTTGATAAGGATTGCATTGAATGTAACATTGCTCTAGGTAGCACAAACATTTTAACAATATTTGTTCTTCCAATCCATGAGTATGGAATGTTTTTCCATTTCTTTGTGTCTTCCTCAATTTCTTTCATGAGCGTTCTATAGGTTTTTGAGTGCAGATCCTTTGCCTCTTTGATTAGGTTTATTCCTAGGTATCTTATGGATTTTGGTGCAATTGTAAATGGGATCGATTCCTTAATTTCTCTTTCTTCTCTTTCATTGTTAGTGTATAGAAATGCAACTAATTTCTCTGCATTGATTTTATATCCTGCCACTATGCTGAATTCCTGTAAGAATTCTAGCAATTTTGGGGTAGAGTCTTGGGTTTTCCACACAGAGTATCATGTCATCTATGAAGAGTGAGAGTTTGACTTCTTATTTGCCGATTCAGATGCCTTTTATTTCTTTTTGTTGTCTGATTGCTGAGGCTAGGATTTCTAATACTATGTTGAACAACAGTGATGAGAGTGGATATCCCTGCCATGTCTCTGACCTTTGGGGTGAAGCTCTCAGTTTTTCCCCATTGAGAATGATATTTGCTGTTGGCTTTTATGATATAGATGTATGTTGCCTCTCTCCCTACAGTGTGAGGAGTTTTAATCAAGAAAGGATGCTGTACTTTGTCAAGCACTTCTTTTCTGCATCTATTGAGAGGATCCTATGGTTCTTGCCCCTTATTAATGTAGTATACCACATTGCTTGATTTGTGGGTGTTGAACCACCCTTGCAGCCCAGGAATAAATCCTACTTGGTTGTGGTGAGTAATCCTTTTAATGTACTGTTGGATTTTATTGGATAGTATCTTGGTGACAATTTTTTTCTTTTTTCCTTTCTAAGATTTTATTTGAGAAAGAAAAAGAGAGGGAAAGCACAAAGAGAGGGAGGGAGAAGCAGACTCCCCAATGAGTAGGGAGCTCAATGCAGGGCTCAATCCCAGGACCCTGGGAACATGACTTGAGCTGAAAGCAGATGCCTAACTGCCTGAGCCACCCAGGCACCCCTTGGTGAACCATTTTTGCATCCATGTTCATCAGGGATATTGGTCTGTAATTCTCCTTTTTTGGTGGGGTCTTTGTCTGGTTTTGGGATCAAGGTAATGCTGGCCTCATAGAAAGAGTTGGAAGTTTTCCTTCCACTTCTACTTTTGAAACAGCTTCAGAAAAATAGGCATTCTTTCTCTTTTTTTTTAGGATTTATTTATTTATTTATTTATTTGATAGAGAGGGAGCAAGGAAGAGCAGAAACAGTGGGGAGAGGCAGAGGGAAAAGGAGAAGCAGACTCCCGACTGAGTGGGGAGCCCGAAATGGGGCTCAATCTCAGGACCCTGAGATCATGACCTGACCTGATTAGACACTTAACTGACTGAGCCAGGCACCCTGGTATTAATTCTTCTTTAAATGTTTGTTAGAAGTCCCCTGGAAAGCCATCTGGCCCTGGGCTCTTGTTTGTTTGGAGATTTTTAATTACTACTTCAATTTCCTTGCTGGTTATGGGTCTGTTCAGGTTTTCTATTTCTTCCTGTTTTAGTTTTGGTAGTTTATACATCTCCAGGAATGCATCCATTTCTTCCAGATTGCTTAATTTGTTGGCATAACATGTTCTTATCATTGTTTGTATTTCTTTGGTGTTGGTTGTGATCTCTCTTCTTTAATTCATGATTTTATTAATTTGGGTCCTTCCTCTTTTCTTTTTGATAAGTCTGGCCAGGGGGTTATCAATCTTATTAATTCTTTCAAAGAACCAGCTCCTAGTTTTGTTGATCTGTTCTACTGTTCTTTTGGTTTCTATTTCATTGATTTCTGCTCTAATCTTTAGTAATTCTCTTCTCCTGCTGGGTGTAGGCTTTATTTGCTGTGCCTTCCTACAGCTTCTTTAGGCATAAGGTTAGGTTGTATATTTGAGGCCTGTCTTGTTTCTGGAGAAAGACTTGTATTGCTATATACTTCCCTCTTAGGACCATCTTTGCTGCATCCCAAAGATTTTGAAAAGTTGTCTTTTCATTTTCATTAGTTTCCATGAATTTTAAAAATTCTTCTTTAATTTTCTGGTTGACCCATTCATTCTTTAGCGTCCATGTATTTGAGTTCTTTCCAAATTTCCTTTTGCGATTGAGTTCCAGTTTTGAAGTATTGTGGTCCAAAAATGTGCTGGGAATGATCCCAATCTTTTGGTACCAGTTGAGATCTGATTTGTGACCCAGGATGTGATCTAGTCTGGAGAATGTTCCATGTGCACTTGAGAAGAATGTGTCTTCTGTTGCCTTAGGATGGAATGCTCTGAAAATATCTGTGAAGACCATCTGGTCCAGTGTGTCATTCAAAGCTCTTATCTCCTTGTTGATTTTCTGCTTAGATGATCTGTCCATTACAGTGAATGGGGTATTGCCATCCGCTACTATTTTTGTATTATTATCAAAGTGTTTCTTAATTTTGTTATGCATTGTTTATATAATTGACTGCTTCCATGTTAGGGACATAAATATTTACAATTGTTAGATCTTCCTGATGGACAGACCCTTTAAATATGATATAGTGTGCTTCCTCATCTTTTATTACAGTCTTTGGTTTAAAATCTAATTTGTCCTGGGGTGCCTAGGTGGCTCAGTCATTAAGCATCTGCCTTTGGCTCAGGTCGTGATCCCAGGGTCCTGGGATCAAGCCCCACATCAGGTTCCCTGCTCGGCAGGAAGCCTGCTTCTCCCTCTCCCATTCCCCCTGCTTGTGTTCCCTCTCTCGTTGTGTCTCTCTCTGTCAAATAAATAAATAAAATCTTTAAAAAAATCTAATTTATCTAAAATAAAAGTTGACACCCCAGCTTCTTTTTTTGATGTCCATTAGCGTGATAAATTGTTTTCCACCCCCTCACGTTCATGCCAGTCCTTTCTGGCCTGTCATGTCTCTGTGGATAGGTCTGCTGTACAATCTAATGTAACCCTTGTAAATCTGTAACCCTTGTAGGTTACAGACCTCTTGTTCCAAGCTGCTTTCAGGATTTTCTCTTTGTCTCTGAGATTTGCAAGTTTCACTATTATATGTCAGGGTGTTGACCTGTTTTTATTGATTGGGGGGGGGCTCTCTGTGCCTCCTGGCCTTGAATGCCTATTTCCTTCCCCAGATTAGTGAGGTTCTCTGCTATAATTTGCTCCAATATACCTTCTGCCCCCCCAACTACTCTAATGTTCCACTTTATGGTATCACTTATCTCTTGAATTCTCCCCTCGTGATCCAACAGTTGTTTCTCTCTCCTTTTCTCAGCTTCTTTATTAGCCATCATTTTGTCTTCTAGATCACTAATTCTCTCTTCTGCTCCCTTTATCCATTTTTTTTTAGAGATTTTATTTATTTATTTGACAGAGAGAGATGCAACAAGAGAGGGAACACAAGCGGGGGGAGGGGTGTGTGAGAGGGAGAAGCAGGCTTCCTGCTGAGCGGGGAGCCTGATGCAGGGCTCAATCCCAGGATCCTGGGATCATGACCTGAGCCAAAGGCAAATGCCTAATGACTGAGCCACCCACGAGCCTCAATTTTTTATTGCAGATCATTAATAGCCTTTTTTATTTTGACTTGATTAGATTTTAGTTCTTTTATTTCTACAGAAAGGGATTCTCTAATGTCTTCTATGCTTTTTTCAAACCCAGCTATTGTCTTTATAATTGTTATTCTGAACTCTAGCTCGGACATCTTTTTTTTTTTAAGGATTTTATTATTTATTTGATGGGGAGAGAGAGAGCATAAGCAGGGGGAGTGGCAAGAAGAGGGAGAGGGAGAAGCAGATTCCCTGCTGAGCAGGGAGCTGAATGTGGGGCTCAGTCCCAGGACCCCCAGATCCCAGGACCCTGGGATCATGACCTGAGCTGAAGGCAGATGTTTAAGTGACTAAGTCACCAAGGGGCCCTCCAACATCTTACTAATATCCATACTGATTAAGTCGCTGGCAGTGAGTACTGCCTCTTGTTCTCTTTTTTGAGGTGAATTTTTCTGTCTTGTCATTCTGTCCAGAGAGGAATAGATGAACAAGAGAACAAAATACTAAAATGGCAACAACCCCAGAGAAATAAACATTAAATGAATTAGAAGAGAACTGAAACAGAAAAAAAAAATTTAAAAAGAGAGGATATAATCAGAACAGAACAGAGCAATACACTGGATCCAGTGTGTATTTTGGTCTGTTTGTTAGAAAACTAGATCCCAAAATTGTAAAGAAACAGAAACTTGTATATGTACAAAAATGAAATTAAATACATTGAAAGGATAGAATGTAACTGTAAAAATGAAAATTAAAAGACCAAAAAAAAGGGGGGGGGAATATAAACAGGTGAACAGAACAGAGCAATATACTATATCCTGATTATATTGGTATCCTGGTATTTTGATCCATTTGTTAGAAAAAACTACATCCCAAAATTGTAAAGGAAGAAAAACTTATATATATACAAAAATAATATTAAATACATTGAAAGAATAGAATGTAAATGGGACGATGAAAATTAAGACTTAGAAGAAGAAGAAGAAGAGGAGGAGGAGGAGGAAGAAGAAGGAGGAGGAGGAGGAGAAAGAGAATATGATCAAACAGGTGAACGGAACAGAGCAATACACTAGATTCTGGGTGTATTTTGATCTGTTTGTTAGAAGATACTGCATCCCAAAATTGTAAAGAAAGAAAAACATAACATAGTAAAGCTAGTAGAGTAGCTCATTCAGTAGTGAAATTAAAATTTACTTACAGAAATTCTAATATGTTTTTAAAGATTTATTTACTTATTTAGAGAGAGTGAGGGCAAGCAGGGGGAGAGGCAGAGGGAGAGAGAAACCTGAAGCAGACTCCTCCCAGAGCACAGAGCTGGATTCAGACTCGGGGCTCAATCCCAGGAGATCATGACAGGAGCCAAAATAAGAGTTGGACCCTCAACCAACTGAGCCACCCAGGTGCCCCAAAAAATTATAACATTTTTAAATCTCAACTATTTTGCTTCAGTAAAGGCAGAACATGCTATTTAAAGTTAACAGATGATTAACTTTGACAATCATGTACACACCTGAGTTAGTTTTTGTAATTGTGTACTTATTATGTATATGCATGTATATTTATTTCTGTACTATACATAATCAGGTAGGTAGTTATTCTGAAAAATAGAATCTTTGAAGTGTTCAACGTAATATTTAACTTTTCGTTATTATAACTTAAGAAGAAAAAAGGAAAAAAGAAAAAATGTACCTTTAAATATACAGTTTCACAACCAGTAGGAAGTATTGTGCATATATTTTTTATGTACATAGACTCAATCTGTTTTGAACTTCTAGCTTCCAGAAAATATCAATCTAAGGGAAATCATTCATTCCATAATGATAAATATTTTTCAGGGAAAAGACATATTAGACCCTACTGAGTCACAAGCTCTCAGATTATCCCTCAAAACCTTCCTAATACTGCTCTCTGCACTAGTATTTTGATTTCTTTATCATCTCCCTTTCTAAAGTCAAGAGCTCTCCAGGCTTTCCCTCTTTAGTTTAGTCTCCAAGGGAAAGGTGTTGGCTCATTTATTTATGATTATTTAGCTTCTCTGTCTTCCACACCAAAAAAAAAAAAGTCTATCTGTCTTTTTCCTTTATGGCATGGACAAAAAGGAAAAAACTTTACACTTGTTTTTCAGCACAGACACGTTGCTATATACTCTCTTAAGTAGGAATTTCAAGGAGAAATGCCTCAGAGCATTGTAAGCCAATGTCATAAACCCTTCCCTGAAATAAAAGAAACCCCCTGAGATAACGCTGTCCTGTAAAGGGTCACCCAATAATTTCGTTCCTATCCTCTTATTTCTATCTTTATATTATCATGGTGGTGGAAATTATGGGAGAAATCGGTGCCGCACACAGAATGTCTGTAATGGGGTCAGCTTTACTCCAGCCCCCTTTTCATGCCAGGACTCAATGGTATTATCTCTGTGCATTTGCGTTTTAACTTTCTACACTTGATTTATTCTTTTTATTGGCTGGAGCTCTGATTGGCTTACTCTATGACAAATAGTCACTGTATTTTTAGAATCTCAAGTTGGTCTCCCTCTTTCTTCATGTTGGATTGAGGGGCAGGGATCAAAGCACAGAACTGGGACAGTCCCTGCTTATGTTTGTGCTTTATCTCATTAAGTGCTGATCACCAGGAAAGCAAACAGCCTGTCATGAAATTTGCCTTGCAAACAATATAACAAAGAAATCTTACGAAAAGAGGCTGAACAGAAGGTGTGTTTAATCTGTCGTGTAGCTCCAGTTTCAGACTAAGAGTGATGATACTTGGGAAAAAAAAAATTGGGAGCCTGCCTGCGGGCAACATTTACCCCTGATGTTGAGATTGCTACAGAAACCTAACCGTTGGAAGTTTTCAACATACAAATCAGGATTTATTAAAGGAATTAATATCTTTGAAGGCTCCCAAAGCAATCCTGTTTTCCTGCAAGATGGATGAAAGGCAGAGATTTCAAAACATTTGCTAGAAAACATCAATAGCCAATCCTGCTGATTTAATTTTTTCAGTCCCTCAGGCATCAAAAGAAGTTGTGACTTGTCCACATTTGCTTCGGAAGCAAAGCAATATTGTAAATTAAAAATGGCTGGAGCTTAGCTGGCTGCATTTCATTTTTAATTAGTTGGAGCCTCATAATATTTATCAACATTTCTTAAGCTCAGAAGCTAAGGAACTTTCTCCTTAGATTTGCTATGAAGAGGTTACACAGAGAGTGTTGGGTGATATTCACTTACGCTCCAAGGAAAAAGTTCTTAGAATTACCCATCTGTTGCAAATACTACCAGAACACAAATATGAAAAGAAATGGTATTTAGGGCGCCTGGGTGGCTCAGTGGGTTAAAGCCGCTGCCTTCGGCTCAGGTCATGATCCCAGGGTCCTGGGATCGAGGCCCGCATCGGGCTCTCTGCTCGGCAGGGAGCCTGCTTCCTCCTCTCTCTCTGCCTGCCTCTCTGCCTACTTGTAATCTCTCTCTCTGTGTCAAATGAATAAATAAAAAAATCTTTAAAAAAATGGTATTTAGTCACCTCCCTCTCTCTTCTCTTTCATTTTTTGAAGGAGCAGAGATTTCCTATTCCTTTTAACTAATTGGGAACTCACCAAATAGAAAGCCTTCAGAAATTGGGGCTAAAAATCAAAACAAATTCTGACAACGTGAAACATGCTCATCACAAAGTGTAACAAAAGCAAGTGATTTCACTTGAGGCATTTTGTTGAGGTGAATGGTAGTGAATCCATAGGGAGCAATAGCAATATAGACCAGATTTTGGAGTTAGGGTTTCCCTTTGAGAACAAAAATGAAAAATGGTCAAGTACTATGTGAGACTAACCATTGATTCATTCACTCCAAATATATTTATTGACTACTCTTTTAATGTCTGGTACTATTTTAAGTACCTGGGATAAAGTGGTGAACAGAAAGTCGAGATCCCCGACATTGTGAAGCTCACATTCATTTTAGAAATATTCAGCCCTGAATACTACTCTGTAAATGGGGAGGCGAATTCTGGGACCACTCAAACTCTATTCAAGGTGATAACAGTGTATTTTCAGGGAAATGTGACTGTATTAGTAGATCTCAATTTGTAACCTTATCAATTATATTTAATCTTCCCTAAAGAAGCCTAGAAAAAGGAGAATCTTACTCTTTTTTTTTTTTTTTTTTTTGAGAATCTTACTCTTAATTTCATTATGGCATTGGGCAGGGATCTCTGACCAGCGGCTTCCAGCTCTCTTGGCAATTCTTTGTCCACAGTCGAGTCCTGAGCAGCAGACTAGCTTGCAGCCATTAGTAAAGGTCATCTAGCTATGTCCACTACTTGATTCCAAGGTGATCAAACAACCTTCTGTTATAATGTGGCTTCCCATATGGGTTTTCCTACAGGGAGAGAATGTGTGCTCTACCGTTCCAAGAACTCCAGTCTGTTTAAAGTTATAGTTCTCACTATAAATAAATCAGTATTCTGGTTTATGTTTAAATATTTTGGGAATTGGGTTATCATGAATCTGAACATCTTTTGGTATTCTTACAGAGTTGGATTTCTTTTTTTTTTTTTTAAGGTTTTATTTATTTGACAGAGAGACAGTGAGAGAGGGAACACAAGCAGGGGGAGTGAGAGAGGGAGAACAGGCTTCCTGCAGAGAAGGGAGCCTGATGTGGGGCTTGATCCCAGGACCCTGGGATCATGACCTGAGCTGAAGGCAGATGCTTAATGACTGAGCCACCCAGGTGCCCCCAGAGTTGGATTTCTTGAACTATAAAGTGGAAACTCAGACCCTCAAGTAGCATTTCTCCAAGGGTTTTTAAATTTCTGGCATGAGAATCACCTATGGGGTGTGTTAACCATACAGATTCCTGGGCTCACACTGTGTTCACACTGAAGGGGAATTTCTGAGGGTGGGGCTTGAGATCTGCATTTTCCTAAGGTCCCCAAATGATTCTAATGCACAGTAAAGCTTTCTAGTCAGAGCCTGAGAAGCCAGGATCACAGCCAATAAAGCTCTATTAGGGCATTTACCCAGTTTCCTAGATAACATCTTCATCTTTGTAATTGCTACAAAGTATTTTAGTGAATTCTTGTCCAGGCTTGGTGGCTTTTACCATGCGGCCTCCTTTCTCTCCCAGTCTCATTGCTCTCCCTTCCTGTGAATCACCTGAATCTTCAACACTCCCAGGGTGCGACACTCATGGCTCTATGCTTATACATGTCTTGAACGTTGGGCTTTTTTGGGGAGGACAATAAATAGCCCCCCAAATCTCTGAGTCCCAAGCCAAATGATGAAGATAAGGGAGGTCGTTTAAGAGCAAAATATCACTTTTATAAGTAATGATGGCCTGATTGAAGAATGTGACTTAGGTGTAGAAAATAAAGGGCTTCTTAATCCTGAACTCTAGAATTAACACACTGACCCATCTTGTCCCAGGAAGAACGGAATAGCTGCTGGCCTCTTCTTGCAGGGGCAACCAATGTCTTCTAAGCTTACTCAAGGCCAAGAGCAGACCAGGTGGATCCGAAAGGGGAGGGAGGAAGAAGGTAGCTGAGCTAAGCACATCAAGTTCTTGGTCCCTCAGTAATCATGTTGTCATTCCTTTCCCCCTGGTGAGGAACAAGTGAAGGAGGGGAAGGAAAATCCAGGAATGTTACTCCAACAGACGTCCCCTGACATGAAGGGGAACTTTGGGAATAGGGGCTGGGGCAGGTGTTCCCCCAACAGCATGCACCATTCTTCCTTGCCTGAGACACTCTGTGCTCCCCATGTCCTCCCCTTATTTTGAATGCCTACTCTTCCTCATCTTTCAAGTTGTTAACGCCTCTGAGAAGCTTGAGGGAATCAAGGGAAACATTCCCTTTTTTTTTTTTTTTTTGCTGTCGTTGGACTTTGAACAACTTTTATTATGGTTCTTGTCTTGTAAAGTACTTACATATTTTCTTTCCCTTGTGGGTTCAGGGCCTGGATTATAGGTCTTTGTATTTCCATAGTAGGTGTTCAATGAATATTTGCTGAATGATTGTGAAAAAGATGGTAAACTCAAACATTTCTCAACGAGTATTTTTAAATTTGTATTTTTAAGTTTGCATATTAGCACCAATATCCATAAGAAGACTATCAATTATTTTCCTTTATAGGATTTTTCTGTCCTCCAAGAATTTGCTAACAAACTTCTGATCAGGGAAGATACTATCTGGGGACATCTGGGTGGCACAGTTGGTTAAGCAACTGGTCTTGGTTTCAGCTCAGATCATAATCTCAGGGTCCTGAGATTGATCCTTACCTTGGGCTCCATGCTACATGTGGAGTCTGCTTGACTCTCCCCCTCCCCCTCTGCCTCTCCAGCTTATGCATGGGCTCTTTCTCTCTCTTTCTCTAAAATAAATAAATAAATCTTTAAAAAAAAAAAGGAGGAAGATATACTGTCTGTTCAAACCCCATCTTTGAAATGCTGTTGGCATCATCTTATTATTATGGTCCATATGACTGATGATCTGATCCTAAAAGATATTCTCTTCCAGTTAATATAATAGAACCGGCTCACAATTAAAATAAACTGCTAGGTAATAAAGAATACTTTTTATTATTTTTTTATTTTTAAAGATGTATTTACTTACTTGAGAGAGAGAGAACTCACTAGCAATGGGAGGGGTGGAGGGAGAGAGAGAGTCCTCAAGCAGACTCCCTGCTGAGCATGGAGGCAGGGGTAGGACTCGATCTCAGGACTGAGATCATGATGTGAACCAAAATCAGGAGTCAGCCACTTAACTGACTGAGCTACCAGGTGCCCCCAGAATCCCCTTTTAAATAAAAGCCCCCATAAAGTAGAAACCACTAATAGAGAAGATATTTCAGGTAAAACTTAACATGTCAAAGGTCTATTATTTTAGAATATTTATATTACAATTAATGATTTGCATGCGTATTTTTTTT
>LNAC01000195.1:2324380-2393854 GCA_002007465.1 Ailurus styani | reverse complement strand
AAAAAAATCAACTTGTAGATCCTTGTAAAAGAGAGACATAAAAAGTCATTTTTGTGGTACTGTCTTAATTTTAAGATGAATATTTGCTGTCAGAAAATCTGTAATTGTCCTTGTTCTTTTTTTTTTTTTAAGATTTTATCTATTTATTTGAGGGAGAGGCAGAGATACTGAGAGAGAGCATGAGCAGGGAGAAGAGGGAGAAGCAGACTCCCCACTGAGCAGGGATCCTGACATGGGGCTCGATCCCAGGGCCCTGGGGATCATGACCTGAGCCAAAGGCAGATGTTTAACCAACTAAGCCACCCAGGCACCCCAAACTTAGGTTTTGTTTCAGCTATTAGTTGTGGTAAGCCTCCCAAATAATGGGTCAATAGCACTTAGTAAGTGGGAAAATGTGCTGAGCCAGGACGGCACAAGACTAAATCTCTCCCTGCTTTTTAGTACTAACAAGGCAGAACTAACAAGAGAAAGCTACTCAAAACAGCAGTCTGTGCCATCCCGCCATGCTGGCAAGAGCCAGGTCTGCCATTTTCTCTTAAGAGAACAGGGGAGCACGTGGGACGATCAAGCCATTTCAAAATAAGCCTCTAATTCTATTGCTGCAATCCCAGACATTCTTTAATTCTATTTCAAACAGGTGTCTGTTGGTGTATTTTCTTCTGCTTAGGACCTTCTGTAAACTTTCAGAATTGAGCCGTTTTGTCAATCAGCATCCGCTAAACCCTGGGCCTACATAATATCCGTAAATGCGCTTCTATTTAACTCTCAATTTACAGTCATAAGAGAAATAAACATATAAAATAAATGCATCTCGATGCATAGCTGTGCAGGAGGACAGATGTTTTATTAATGAAAATGAATCCAGCTTTTTGTAAGTCATGGCAGCAATATAACATTTCATTGTTTGGTTCTGTGCTAGACAGTCCCTGCTGTTTCTACATAGAAATTCCTGTAATGCTTAATGGACATCTGGAAGAATTCAGCCAATTAATCGAATTCATGTAGGAGCTAGGCTAATGGCTGTCTGAAAGGCAGATTACATTAAATCAAACTTGCAATATGAATGAAAGCACTTAATCATACATGCAACATTCATTAGGTGTGACACAGCAAGTGTTTTGATTACTTTAATAAAAGATCAGGTAAAGTGCATCAGCTGAACAGATTGAAAAGACAGCATGCTTACAAATGTTTGATTATGCTGAATATCAACAGAAACAGTGCCAGTAATTTATAGCAAAACATATTTGTGGGTGTCTAGAGCTGGCGAACTCGGTGAAATTTGGGGCCTTTGCTCGAAGCAATAATTAATCTATGATAACACTTTACTCAGATGTCAGGAAAAGAGACAGATTGCTGGGAGTTTGGTAATTTATAGTCATTGGGCATCTTCATGGTTTGAGCAACTTAAAGTCTCCTTGAACCCCAATTTCATTGACTTTGAGATACACAGTCCCCCCCCGCTTTATTGAGATATAATTGACATAAAGCACTGTGTGAGTTTGAGGTGCACAACAAGATGGATATAAAATGTATAAATTGTGAAATGAATACCACAGCAAGGTTAGTCAACATGTTTCTCACCTCACAGAGGTACTTTGTGTGTGTGGTGAGAACATGTAACCTTTACTCGAAGGCACACAGTTCTTGAGTGAAGAGGTGTTGCTGAACTAAACACATTAGGTTAAAAGGTCAACTTCATACACTGGCCTTTAAAATCTCCTGCCAGGAATTAAAATGCTATTTATTTTTCAGATTTTATTTATTTATCTGAAAGAGAGAGACACAGCCAGAGAGGGAAACAAACATGGAGTGGGAGAGGGAGAAGCAGACTCTCCACTGAGCAGGGAGCCCGATGCAGGGCTTGATCCCAGGACTCTGAACTGAAGGCAGACACTTAACGACTGAGCCACCCAGGCGCCCTAAAATGCTATTCTTAATCGTTGTTCCTGCCTTCTAGATTCATGACTATTTCCCCCCTTCTCTTCACTAATTATCTCATTGATTTTTCCCTGATTCGCTGCAAAATGAAACCTTATAAGGTACATTTCCTACATAATATTAATGTAGCAAATGCCACTTGTGGGTTTCTAGATAAAATAAACAAAGATAAAGGATTTTTTGCATTTCTCTATTTATGTGTGTATATATAAAGAATCCTCTCCTGGTAAGTACCTTTAATGTTAGACAGCACTGCCTTTGGACATGGAAGAAACCATTTTTTCCTGGCACTTTACAAAAAGACTCATTGTACCTCTCTAGACTGATATGTGATCCTGAAGACAAAAATAGACATAGGACCTTTAAAGTTCTTTATATACATTTTATTCAATTTAAGCCCTTGAATATGTAGTAAGTACTCCATTGTTTTTGATGCTGTGGGTGACATTGAGATGTGAAAAATATGGGTCCTTGCAGCTGCAAGGAGTTTCTAGTATTCAATCCATGAAAATACCAAAAAAACCCCAAAGCAATAGCAATAACAAATAAGAAGAACACAATCCAGAATATATTCCAGCGGGGAAGGTACAGATTTATAGCTTTTGTAAAAATCAAAGAAGAGCTAAAATAATGTGGAAGTTTGCATTAGAATTGCCTAATTTACTTGATAAGAGAGAGAATATAGAACTAAAATGTCATTATTCCAGAATCAAGCATTACAGAAAAATCTATGAATTCTGTTTTGCTTTTTCACAGAGACTTAAGACAGTGAGTGTATCTCCAGATACTTTTCAAATATCAAATTGCATGACATATTTTTAGGCCAAATGAGTTGATTGTTTTTACAGCAGTCTAGAAATTCTTCCTCTTCTTAATCTTCACAAAAAGGGAAAGAGAAACTAGCTGGCCCAGAATATAATCTGTGTTTATACTCTACCAACCAAATAACTCTTTTTCTACCTATGACCTCTTGGATTTTAGCAACACACTCAGAATATAACTAGAGGGAAGGCCACACTCAATACTCCTGACTAAAGACTTCCCAGAATACTTAGTTCATGTCATTTACTTCAAAATGTCTACCTTGCCAGCTACTTAACCTACATGTAATTTAAAAAATGGCATTGTGTCCTGAACCATGTGCTTTGCACCATTCATTCATCCAGTCTCTTATTTTAAGGGGTCATGTAATCTTAGAAGTCTAAGTTGTCAATGCTTCTGTTTGGAAAATGTAATAATTATTTGTATTAGCTCAGGTGGGTTGAGACAGACTAAAAGACTTTTGTTTCTCCCCACTGGCAAATCTTCACCTATTTATTTGACTGATCAGGAACTGCCACTTCAAATATGTTTTTAATCTCTTTTGAAGCATGAAGTTTGACATCTGTCACCCTAGAAAACCCTCCTGTGATGGGATCTCACTAATAATTCCTATCTATCAGTCTATGCCTACCTATCTATCCAGCTCTCTGTATCTTTAATTGTTCTGAAATGTCTTCTGTGACTCTGTTCTTCAGGCAGATTTGAGGAAAAAAAGCAGTTACCCAATCTACTCCTATTGTGATTTGTGGTTGTATTTTCCTGACATTTGTGATCTTATATTTCTGAGGTACCTGAAAAACTGTTTGCCTCTAAAATGTATCCTTTGGGGGCACCTGAGTGGCTCAGTGGTTAAGCGGCTGCCTTCAGCTCAGGTCGTGGTCCCAGGGTCCTGGGATCAAGCCCCACATCAGGCTCCCTGCTCAGTGGGGAGCCTGCTTCTCCCTCTCACACTCCCTTTGCTTGTGTTCCCTCTCTTGCCGTCTTTCTCTCTCTCTGTCAAATAAATAAATAAATAAAAATTTAAAAATTTATCCTTTGATAGTCCTCCAACTAATTTTTTTAAGATTTATTTATGTCAGAGAAAGAGAGAGAGAGCGAGCGAGCATGCACGGGGGAGGGGCAGAGAGAGGGAGAGAGAGAATCCCAAGTCGACTCCCGCTCTGAGTGTGGAACCCTACACAGGGCTCAGTCTCACGACCCTGAGATCATGACCCCAGCCAAAACCAAGGGTCAGATGCTTAATGAACTGAGCCACCCAGACACCCCTCCAATTAATTTTCTTGAAAAGAACCTGGGGGTGGGACACCTGGGTGGTTCAGTTGGTCGAGTGACCTTTTTTTTTTTAAAGATATTATTTATTTATCTGACAGAGAGATAGAGACAGAGAGCACAAGTAAGCAGAGCAGCAGGCAGAGGGAGAGAGGGAGAAGCAGACTCCCCACTGAGCAGGGAGCTCAATTCAGGGCTCAATCCCAGGACCCTGGAATCATGACCTGAGCTGAAGGCAGCCACTTAACTGACTGAGCCACCCAGGCGCCCCAAGTGACCAACTCTTAATTTCAACCTGGGTCATGATCTCAGAGTGCTGAGATCAGCCTAGAGTTGGGCTCCACCCCTAGCGCCAAGCCTGCTTATGATTCTCTCTCTCCATCTGCTCCCCCCGCCATCCACTTGCACACACACTGTCTCAAAAAACAACAACAAAGTGGGGGTGGAGGTGGTAGAGGTGCTGTGCATCCTTTGAGCTGCGTCTGGGAAATGCCCTTTTCCTCAGCATTCTGGAAGAGAAAATACTACTCTAATTTAGAATCCATCTAGTACTTAGTCTTAATTCCCACATAGAACCTACAGGAATAAGACATGGGAATTCTATAATTAGGTCAATTGCTTGCCTCATTGTGTTTCTTCTTTCCTGTTTTATGAAAGCTGGCTAGATGATCAAAGGACTTGTGATAGCTAGAGTTCTCCCTTCACAGGGAGCAACCCTATGAGAAAATTGGAAAGCATTTCATTTAAACCCAATGGTTTTATATTCTTGATGTGTAATTCTTTTTTTTCTTTTTAAGATTTATTTGTTTATTTATTTGACACAGAGAGAGAGAGATCACAAGTAGCAGAAAGGCAGGCAGAGAGAGAGGAGGAAGCAGACTCCCTGCTGAGCAGAGAGCCTGATATGGGACTCGATCCCAGGACACGGAGATCATGACCTGAGCCGAAGGCAGAGACTTAATCCACTGAGCCACCCAGGCGCCCTGTAATTCTTCTATCAAAAGTTTCATCCTGGGAATGCCTGTGTAGCTCAGTTGGTTAAGTAGTGGACTCTTGGTTTCGGCTCTGGTCATGATCTTGGGGTCATGGGATTGAACCCCCCCATTGTTGGGCTCCATACTCAGCGGGGAATCTGCTTAGGATTCTCTTTCCCTCTCTCTCTGCTCTCCCCCTACCCCCATACTAACTCTCTCTTAAATAAATAAACCTTTTTTTAAAAAAAATGTTTGATCCTCTGAACCCAACTAAGGGTGGGATGGGACAGAGAGAAAGTTGTGATTTCTTGCCTAATCACTGATTTAAAAAAAGAAAAAAAGTCTGTTTTTTCAGTCTATGAGGATTTCCCTAGGGTGACTTTCAGGAGTAAGTGTTTCACTGTTACTTTGGTGAAGATGACTTTCTAGTTGCTCATTTTCATAATTTTCCATGGTATATTTTCTAAAAATAATGATAATGCCATTTATTGAGCCCCTACATTGGGTCAGGCATGTGTTGGTATTATTTTATCATCACAACTCTCCAAGGAAAGTATTATTTTAAGGATGAGGAAACAGGTTCAGAGAGGTTAAGTAAGTCATTCAGTGTAGCACAGCTAGCAAGTTGCCCAGCCAGGACAGGAAAGCAGATCTCTCCAACTTCAAGGCCTCTCTCGCTAACTGATTTACTCCACATCATCTTTTCATTGTGCACTTTAGATACTCCTCAGTTTACTTCTTATTGTGTCCTTTCATCATGTACTTTGATGCATTCTAAGAGTACTTTTCTGAAGAAATCATTGTATGGTAGATAGAAAAGGGGCTCATATCTTTAAATCCTACCATGGAGTCTTTTATTAGCAGTTCCAAAGAGCAGAGCTTAGTCAGAATTTGGCTTGCAGATACATAAAAAAATAATCCAGTTTAACTCCCAGAGTCTTGTCAAGCCGTTCTCTACACGTGGATGACTTTGAGTTTGGAAATAATGGACAGAAGCACCTCTAGCCTCAGTCCAATTTGGCTCTAAAGACCTCTGCAGTGCAGCTAGCTCAGGGAATGTAAAATCTAGTTCATTTAATTACTTGAAATCGCTTTTTGAATACCAACTATGAGTAAAAGCTTGTGCTAGATACTTTGTAGATAGACTCAGTCCCTTACCTCAAGGGTGTTCGCAATATAATGCGGGAGATAATGCATTCACTTAGTACAAACCCAGGACTCATGGACAGAGAGATGAATGGGAGGTCAGGTAGTGACAGGTAGTCGTGATGGTGTCCAGTAACACCATCACGAAGACCCAAGTTATGAATTAGTGCAGTCGAGAGAGTCCTTAGTTAAGATTAGACCATATACAGGCGCTAAATAAATACAGGCAATAAAGCAGATCATACCTGAGGCAGTTCTGGGTGGGTATCTTGGAAGCAATCTATGATTCTTTACTAGTGAAACCAGAAGAGGTCACAAAGAAACAGAACCGGAAGGAAGTTGAGGGTAATCTCGTAAGCTTCCACATTCACGGGCAAGACAATATTTCTTCTTAACATCCAAACGAAAAGAAAAAAAATAAACAAAAAAGAAAATGGCCAACTTAAGAGGTACTGGGAAAATAGATGGCAATACAGATTTTATTTCCATTAGCTCTCATATCTAAGGTTTCTAAAGTGCTTTACAAAACATTATGCCTCACAATACTTTTACGAGAGAGGCAAGTGTTGTTTCTCCATATAAAGGCGGGGGGAAAGAAGCACGGGGGTTTGCTTCTTTTATGCCAAGTGAGGCCAAATATTTTGTGGAGTATTTGAAATGAGACTTGAAAACAGAGAAGCAAAGAGAGAGAAGGCTGGAAGAATTTGTAATTGAGGGGCATAATTTCCCACTGCCTAAGTGCCTAGAGAATGTTAATATAGTGAATCTTCATTCCCAGTGAAGTGGAATGAAAGCCTTGAATTGCTTCAATGCACCACATCGTGCAAATAGCAATTTCAGTTTCAGAAAATCCTCCACTCATTGTAGAGTTGTTCAGTGAGAATGGTCATGATGAGGATTTCACACATAATTGTCCAAAACATGTTCGCGGTTGTACGTTACATATATCTCTACAGAGTGTATCTGTACAAATGTTCTCAGTTGAAAGGTTACATATTTATGGGTGTAGACTCTTAAAATATACTAATGGATATCTAGTACATTTCATCTCCACTCTCTTATTTATACAAATATTGTTTTTCCTTCCCCTCCTTGTCTGTATTCTCTTTCATTTTGGAACTTTCTTTAAGGGGATCTGCCCAGGGAAGACAGATGCCATAGCTCAGAAAGAATAAATATTGCAGTCCTACTTTCTTCTTTATAAAAAATATATAAAAGATAAATACATATTGATTCCCTTTATGGAAAGACATGGAGTCCCAACATTCTCATGGGGAAAGGGGTGCTTATAGTTATTTTTATAGTTTTCAATGGAGTGTTTAAAGTCAAAACATTTAGAAAGATTGTCTGTCAATGAGTTTCTGACCAAATGAGGAATAAAACCTATTGATCTTAACACCAAGTTGGAACTTTTCAAGCAGTTAGTGCTAATGAAGATACTGTGGGGCTCTTTTTAAAATTCACTAGCACCCCTATTTCTTATTCCATAAAAGATTTGAGGTAACAATGCTGCTTTTATTGTTAAGCTAGTTTCAAAGATTTAATCACAATGAATCTTTTGGGGGAGCAAGTCAATCTCTTTATTCCTAATAGATTTGAAATTATTAAAGCTGCTGACGTCTGAGTATCAGCTTTATTTTGAAGCTACAATGTACTATTAAGGAATTACATTTAAATATAGCTGTAAAAAATAAATAAATAAATATAGCTGTAAGTCTTTCTTAACTGGTGTACGGGAGACTTAAGCCCTAATGCCCTGAGGCATCTATTGTATGTAACAAATGAACTTTTCTCCTGCGCATCTAGAATGGCATTAGTTATGTACCATCCTTGGGAGAACTGAGAAGATAGGCAAATAATTTACTGTGTACTACAGCTCAGACCAGGTGCAAATGTTAATGTTCTCTGGGTTCGGTCTCCGCATTTTCACCCTCTCTTAACAACCTCCCCTCCTCGGCAAAATATTAACAACAAGTAAGCCTTTGGGGAAATCTGCTTTATTGGAGAGCGTAACACTCCTTATATATCAGCATGGTAGTTACAATGTACCAAGATAGGTAAAGGTTTTATTAATGACAGGCAACTCGGGTGGACAATAGCAGCCAAGCCAGTGTTCTAATTACCTCTATGTACATTCCCTAGAGGAGTATCAAGGAAGTAAAGGAAATGTAGCCAACCTGGAGACAGTCTATCCTTTTTTCTGACAATAGTACTGTCTTCTCTAAAAATCATTTCCAACACACACACGCGCACACACACACACACACACACACACACGAGTAATGTTTTCCAACATTAAACAAGCATGGTTGATATTTAGGCAATAGAAAATAAAAAACCAAGAAAGATGTTATTATAAGTGATCTCATGAGCCATCATGTCATTAAGTTAAAAAAAATGAAATCAACTCACCAATAAGAACAATGAAGATTAGAGAATATAATGATACTATGTTATAAATATTTAGTCTTTACACACGTTTCTCCTGGGTTCTGATCAATTCATTATTGGACAGTGAGACTTTAACTATACTCTATTAGTAAAAAATATACTTTTAGTGAGTAAACAGTGACAATTTTTCTATTTATTCTATCCATGCTGCCTCGTAATGTCTCCTTCTGAATTACTGTTTCTTAAGCTATGTGGATTTGGTGCTATAAATGCTGAGCAAAATGGCTTCTGAGCAAAAAAAGACTATACCTATAGTTTTCCAATGGGTAAATTATTCCCTGGAAGTTATGACTGAATTTTGGAATCTGGGTTTGTTTGCTTGTTTGTTTGAAACAAAAGCTGTACATGTCAGTTCGAGCTAAACGAGGTTAAAATTAAGATACAGGAACTCCAAAGGGAAGTGGAAGGTTGTTCTTCTCTCCTCTTTCTGGAAACCTGCTTTGCAAGCCCAGTAAGTATGTTAGCTAGCCCAGTGCTCCTTTTGATTGCTCCCAAATTAACATACAGTTTTAGGTAATTGTCACTTAAAGGAGATGAACCACAGATTTCGAAGGACATCATATAAATGCGAGCAAGAGGAAGCATGAACCAACGTATGTTTTACGCAATGGCATAGTAAATAATGATAGTTTGTTTCTTTACCTTGAAATATAGAATTATCATTTTTCTTAAAGCACAATGATCATTCTGCCTTAGTATAACACATAACAACTTTTCCAGTGAAATCATCTCCTATCCATTGTATCTCATTATTAACCTTTGATATAAAACTCAGTCTCAACTAAATCTAATTACGTAGCAGGGAATCTAGTGTTATATGTACTGTAAGTACACATGAAAGGAAGACATTCTTTGTTTTGCTACATTTCCTATTGATGTAACACAAAATATTACTTATGACATCTAGTACAATGATTTAGGTAATGTCACCAGTTAAAGCTATGACATGGATATAATACATAGTTTCAGTTAGCCTATCGGACACAAATCTTCAGGAAACTAGGCTTTATTGGTACAGATACTTGCCTGCTTGCTTTACAGAACACTTTGTTAAGTGAAAGGAAGAATAATGTCTCCAATTGAAAAACAGAGGGAGTTTGGGGCTGGCAGAATGCAATTGCCCAAGTTAGAGTGAACCAAATTGATCTGAAATCATTTAGATAACAATGTGATGGGCAGCGGACAGCATTTGTTTATGAAGACAGATTATGCCAGGCAAATCTGATTTATTTGGTCTTATAAAATTACTCAACAAGTTTGTGGATAAAGAAAACTCCATGGACAAACAATATATCTAAATGTTTGTAAAAGCTTTTGATGTGGGTCTGCATGAGATGAAGATAATTGAAATGCTGGGAAGATTTTGCCTGGATAACAATGCAGTCGGGGTGGTTATCAGATTTAAAACACAGTAATCATAAAAAATAGATCATAATATCTAAGTGATATATTTGGCAGAAGACCATAAAAGAGCTAGTATCTTTATAGATCAATATTGTAGGCAAGTATGAAATGATTTAGTCCACAAAAATTAGTTTACTCCTTCTTCAGTAGGTAACATATCATAAATAAAGATTAGCTCAAAATACTTTCCTGCTTGTCTACAACGAACTATTACTTTATTTTGGCTTCTGCTGGTATTTACAAAATTGGAATTTGTGGTGTCTGCCAAAAGCATCAAAAGGGAAAACCATAAGTTTGATAGGTTTCCAGAACACGTTAAAATTCAATGAAAATCTTATGTTGCTTTGTGAATAAATTCCTTTATAGATTTTTAAGAGGTGAGATAATTTAAAGGAAAATAGCTATAGTAATGGTAATAATTTTGGGAGAAAACAGCAACTAAGTATAAAGAAAAGTTATGGAAAAAGGAATACAGGATGGTGTATTTTATTTTATTATTATTATTTTTAAATAATTTATTTTTAAGTAATCTTTACAGTCAACATAGGACTCGAACCTACAACCCCAAGATCAAGAGTCACATGCTCTACTGAGTGAGCCAGCCAGCCACTCTCAGTATGGTGTGTTTTAAAGTTTTATCATCAAATGGGAAAAATACTTTAAATATATATATGCATATAGGTTACATTAAAATATTTAACAGTATTTGTGAAATGGTACTAACCAATCAGAACAGACTTTGGCCATAGGGCTAGAGCAGGGCCCTGAGTCTCTGGTATGTTGGATATTGACTCTTTACTTGATGGATAATGGGGAGATGGGTGGTGATTGGGAGAGGCTGGAGTGACCAGGAGAGTGGAGGGGAGATCATTTGGAAAGGAAGTGGCAATTTGCTAATTGGTTGAAATAAAAAAATAGGGAATATATAGGATGCTTATATCCTATATATACTTATATAAGTATACTTATATTACATATACTTATATACTTATATAAGTATACTTATAGGATACTTATATAAAATATAAGTATTTTAATATTTTAACAACACATATAGCTTTTCTGATCAGTACCAGCTTTATGAGAGCCTAAGGAACTAAGGAAAATGACAAAGAAATTTGAAGACGTTAATTTACAGGAGTGAAATGCAATTTCAACAAACAGATTATAAGATGTTAAACTTCATTAGGAATTAAGTACACATTTACTTTAACAAAACCATATTTTTCAGTTATCTAACTGGCAAATACCTTTTCTTACAGTGATAGAACCCAGTCAAGGGAAAATGGAAAGTGGCATTTTTAAACCTGTAGGTGGGAGTATAAATAGGCACAAACTTTCTGAAGGACAGTTTCTTGATATTTAGCAAAAATGTTTAAAATGCTAGTCTGACTTAATGGTTCTGGTAGCATTTGGCTAAATTAGACAGATTGATCCTCCCAGTGAACATAACTAAAAGATCTGGGTCTTAAAAATATTCGTAAAGCATAAAAGGATGTGAAAAAGTAGTAGGGAATCACTTGACTAACAACAAAAGAAAAAGGGAGTTGAAATCTGGAAGCTTTTCTGCCCTGAAGGAACTTGCCAATTGGTAAACATCAGAATCTTCATCTTGATAGACATGCAGTGCAAGGGGGACAGAGAACAAAACGCTGTACACAATAAGAAGTCCAATGGGAGATCCTGCCCCAATGGGAGATACTGGGAGCCCAAAGCCCTTGAGTATTTACTGATTGCATTCAAATCGCCTGGCCCAGTGTATCTCAAAACTTGAACTTAGGTTGCAATCATTCTTGATTGGTGGTGCCTCCAGGTGCTTGGCAGAGGCAAAAAATACAAGTCCTCTCTTAAATAAGATACCTTCCTCATAGGCCTAAATCATTCCTATAAGTATTTTCCACATACAGTGTTCACATTTTCAAAGAGAATCAGGTACATAAGGAAATTAGAATAAATGAGTAAGAATCAGCATAGATAACAAATAAAAAACAGACTCATGAGGACTTTAAATATTGGAATTATGAGGCATGGGCTATAAAACAAGACTAAAAAATAATTATGATAACTATGTTTAAAGATGTAAAGGATCAGCTTAACAACATCTGCAGGGAACAGGAAACCACAAGAAGCAGCACAGCAAGTCTGAATTTCAAAAAAGAACCGAATAGAATTTTATTGTGATTCAGAGTATTTTGAATATCGTGGTTTTATTTTAAATAAAATGTACAAATAAAATTTTATAAACATACTTATATTTGTAAATAAATATATAAATGAAATTTATAAAAATTGAAAATCCAACAAGATTTTAAGTGTAGCTTTGTGCAGTGGCAGTATTGTAGCCAATGAGGTTTATCTGAGGCACGATTATTGCTGAAAGATTTTAAATGTAGATTAGCTATACTTTAAGACTTAGTGAACCTGAAGCTATATCAGGGAAGTGTTCCAGGATGCAGCGTGGAGAAGCAAAAGGAGAAAAAATGCAGGGGCTGGGGGTGGGGTGGTATATATGAGAGGGTAAAAGAGGAGATATGTTGAGGATGTCTAACATAGTTTTAGTCTGAGTTTTAGAAGGAGAAGAAAGAGAATGAAATAAAGCAGTTATTTGAAGAATAACGGCTAAGTAATTTCCAAACTGACAAAAGACTTCAAGGCACTAATTTTAAGAAGTCTTATGAACTGAAGGCATGATAAATGAAAAGAAAACCATACCTAGGTACATTAAAATAAAACTTCTTAAAACCAAAGACAAAGAACAGATATTAAAAGCAGTCAGAGAAAAAGATAAATTCCTTTTAAAAGAGGAACAACACACTGACAGCTGACTTTTCACTAGTAAAAATGGGAAGGAGAAGACAGTAGAAGGTTGTTTTGAATGTGCTGAAAGAAAATCAACCTTGCGTTCTCTGGTAGATAAAACAAAAAGACATTTCAGACACACCGGAGCTAATTTATTTGCTCCTAGCAAATCTAGAGTGAAGGAAATTTCAAAGCATATATTTTGGGAAGGAAGGAAATGATCCCACATGGAAAGTCTGAAATGCAAGAAAGAACTAAGAGCAAAGAAAGTGGAAACTGTGGGTAAATTCTAATGAGTATTGACTGTGTAAAGCTATAATAATGTCCTGTGGATTTTTTAAAACACAGAATTAAACAATAATAATAGCATATGTCAAGAAAGAGTAAATGCATTTAAAGCGCTTTAACTTCCTGGGGCATCTGGGTGGCTCAGTCTGTTAAGCATCTGTCTTCGGCTCAGGTCATGATTGCAGGGTCCTGGGATTGAGTCCCATGTGGGGTTCCTTGCTCAGCAGGGAGTCTGCTTCTCCCTTTCTCTCTGCCCCTCCCCACCACACATGCTCTCTCTCTCTCTTTCCCCCCTCCCCCTCTCTGTTTCAAATAAATAAAATCTTTTAAAAAAATAAAAACATAAAGTGCTCTAACTTTGTTATATTATCAAAAATAAACTGGTAATTTAAAAGTATCTGATATAATTTTAAATTAATAAAAGGATATAAACGAAGTGTATAATTTTAAACTGGTAAAATGGGGGAAGTTGATACACAAAAATCAGAAATCTGAAAGAGAGAAAAACAAATGTAACAGATCACACAAATGGAAAACACTTTTTTTTTTTAAGTAATGTCTATACCCAACATGGGGCTTGAATCCACGACCCCGAGATCAACAGTCACATACTCTACTGACTGAGCCAGCCCAGTGCCCTAGAAAATAATTTCCCTCTTCCTTTCTTTCTTTCTTTCTTTTCTTTTCTTTTCTTTTCTTTCTTTCTCTCTTTCTTTCTCTCTCTCTTTATCTTTCTCTTCCTTTCCTTCTCTCTCTTTTCTTTCTTTCTCTTTCTTTATTTCCCTTTTTTTCTTTCTTCCTCCCTCCCTCCCTCCCTTTCTTTCTTTCTTTCTTTCTTTCTTTCTTTCTTTCTTTCTTTCTTTCTTTTTCTTTCTTTCCCTACCTTCCTTCCTTCCTCTCTCTCTCTCTCTCTTTTTCAAGATTTTACTTATTTATTTGACAGAGCAAGAGACAGTGAGAGGGGGAACACAAGCAGAGGGAGAAGCAGCCTCCCACAGAGCAGGGAGCTGGACAAGGGGCTCGATCCCAGGACCCCAGATCATGACCCGAGCCAAAGGCAGATGCCCAATGACTGAGCCACCCAGGCATCCCTAGAAAATACTTTCAAAGGTGGTTAGATTTAATTCCAAATATAATAGCAATTACACAAATATGAAAGGACTAAATGCTCTAGTTAAAAGTTAAAGATTGGTTAAAAAAATATATAAAGATTGACTGGTTAAAAAAAAGCCTAAAAAAATATAGTTAACGGGAGACACATTTAAAACATAATGATAAAGGTTGAAATTAAAAGGAAAATACATACCTTATAAGTGCCAACGAAAATGTAGCTGTGCGGGGGCGCCTGGGTGGCTCAGTGGGTTAAAGCCGCTGCCTTCGGCTCAGGTCATGATCCCAGGGTCCTGGGATCGAGGCCCGCATCGGGCTCTCTGCTCAGCGGGGAGCCTGCTTCCTCCTCTCTCCTCTCTCTCTGTCTGCCTCTCTGCCTACTTGTAATCTCTCTCTCTGTGTCAAATGAATAAATAAAATCTTAAAAAAAAAAAAAGAAAATGTAGCTGTGTGTAGAGAAAATCATCAGACCAAACACTTTCATCAGAAAGCATTACTATGGATAAAGAGAGATACTTTATACTGATGAGATATTCAATTAACTGAACAGATACTGCTTTTAATTCAGATGAACCTATGACCCAGTCTTAAAATACAGAGAGTGAAAATTGAGAGACTACAAAAAGAAATAATATAATTTATCACATCTATATTGGAGGGGCATACTTCCATATTGACATAAATATATACATGTTTTAATACTAAGTATGTACAACTACAAAATACACATTTCTTTCAAGCATATGAATGGAATTTATTTATTAAATCTAAATATACAGATATAAAGATAAGGTTTTTCCTCTCCTAGCCACGTAGATGACCTTCATTATTATTCCAGAATGTTCATTTGGAACAGGCATGCACATTATTCAGTATGATGAAAAGCTGGTTAGATAGTCTTTACCCTTCTGAGTTTATAAGCAACACCAAATAGACCTTCTGATATTGAGCACTAGTATGAGGCAGTTCTGTAAAGGATATTAGTTTATCTCATTCAATTTAATTCTCATTCTATGATGAGGGTATTGTTAAGCCTAATTAAGAAAGAACTGAGACTCATGGGGATTAGGTAAATTTCCTAAGATCATCTCCTCAGTAAATGACAGTGCTCAAATTCAAATCTACTTTTTTTTTTTTAATGAGCAATGAACCAGTCCCACAAAAATGGTTAATACTTGAGACTGGAAGTAAGGAGGAAAATATTCTTAAAGAATCTCTAAAAATTAGGAAGATGATGTCTTGTGTGGCACTGACAGACACTTAAGTGTCTGCAGTATGAGGGAGTTCTAGATTGAACCAAAGAAGTGGCTAATATAGTTTGATGAGAGGGAGTTATCTTAGAAGATGGACAGGGCTAGTGATTAGGAATGTTAGGGCAACCGAGGGAGAAATGCCTAACATGAGCCCAGCATAACAGAAATTAAAATGCGTCTCCATTATAGCTTCGAAGGGCATTGAAAGTCCTTTTCCTCTGGCTCAGGCTCACTCTTCCAATTGCTTACAGTTTCTGAAGTGAATCCCAGTCTCAAAAGGAAGTCTTTTACAACGGAGTGAAAGTCAAGTTGTAAGTTCCTTCCACTTGCAAGTTTCAGACCATGTAAGTCACCTGTTTCACCGTTTAACACAGGGAGAAGAGCCCTCACAGAGAGAGTATAATATAGCTCATCAGTTATTTAAATCCATTCATTATTGGAATACTTAGGGCCACATCATTTTTTATCAACTATCTTAATATTCTAGCTGATTGTGTGTCCACTCTACTTTAAAAAAAAAAACCAAACCCGTCTGAACTCCCCACAGCCGTGTCAGCCCAGTGGTCCTAACCTCCTCTGTGGCAACTTCCCTGCAACCCCAGAGCTCTCCTCCAACACAGCCATTAGCGGTATTTTCCAAAGCAAAGATTTGATTATATAATTTAAACGCTTTAGAAAAAAACCCAATGACTTTCTCTGAATCCTGTCCGTGCTCAATTTAGTGCGGTACATAGTGTTTACAATCTGGCCCCAACTTATCTTTGCAGCCCCGGCAACTCTGCTTCCCACCATAGCCCCTTACCACAGGAAACCACAGACCGATGCCCCATTTATGGAGATTGTTATGTTGTGGTGCCTATGTGATAAGAAACTGGGGCCAGAGGGGTTTAATAACCCATCCTTGTCCTATAGCAAGTAAGTGGCAGGGCCGGGATTCAGACTCAGGTCTGACTCCAAACCATGGGCTTAATCCTGTAAACTATATTATCTTCTATCTTTTATAGGTTTTTGTGAATTTTGTGTTAACCACAGGGAACAAAATTAATTTTGAGCATACTATGTGTTATGCATAATCCATGCTATCTTATGTCCTAATTGAGTATAGATTGTAAGCCATTCATATTAAATTATTCCATTATTTCCATAGAATTGATAGTTGCCATTAGCGTCACTAGTTTTCCTTCCCCTCAGACACGTAGATACTGATAATAGTGACTTCCATTCATTTAGGGCTCACTGTGTGACACCCATGGTACTAAGCATTTTACATCCATAGCAATACTTAATGACTGAAGCTCTCTGAGATCACTGGTACTCTTGCCATTTTGTGATAAGGGGACAGAGGCTAAAAGGCTAAGTAAGTTGCTTGAGATTGAACAGCTAGGAGTAGAGCTGGAATTGAACTCAAGACTCTCTCTTGACAGCCTGTGCCCTTGACTACTACACTATGTCCTCCCCCTTTAAAGCACCTAGACTGAACTCCTCAATAACCTGGAACCCACCCTCCATGCACCGTGCCAGACACATGTAGTCTTACCTTGCCAGTCTTGTCTTCCCATCTGGCTGTCAAGCTGCTTTCTGTTTTCATTCTCCCACTTTCCTGGGCACTGAAGGGCTTAAGATAGTAGCAGCTGTGGCTATGAGCAGGGCTTTATTTTACCTGTAGGGGAATGACTTCAGAGGAAGTCAATGGGAGTGGTCTTAAGCCATGGGTCAAGTGGCTGAGGTGGGGAAGAAAAGACCTTCCAAGGGTACATGATGCAAAGAAGGCCTTTCTATTTCTCTCTCTCTCATTTTTTCTGCACCAAGATTCTCAAATACCTAGAATTGGGCTGCTTACGATTCTATCTCCCCTCCTCTGTGTTCAGGAAGAGTGTGTTCTAGGTCCATAGATTGCAGCAATGAAAAATTCAGACAGCTTTTTTGAATCCAGTGGCTCATTATTTTAGTCATCAATTAATTTACCTATGTGTCAGGCATTGTTCTAGATTCTAGATAAACAGCTGTGAACAAAACAAAGAACCTCTCCTCCTGGGCCTTAGAGCTTTCTGGGGGACAGCAGACAATTAACACATAAACAAGTATGTACATAATATGGTGACAGACAGTGGTAAATGCTATGAAGAGAAAGAAATCAAAGTAAAGGGGTAGAAAATTGTGAAGGGTATGGCGACTGTAGGGCTGCTGTTTTTTACGATGGCCAGGGAAGATCTTTTGGGTATTTTTTGAATAAAATCCCAAATGAAGTGAAGGAACAAATCAGAAGCGTATCTGAAGAAAGAACGCTCTGGCAGAATACACAGCTTTGAGGTGACAGTGTGACGTCATATTTGAGGAAAATAAGGAGAGTGAAAAGGGGGGAAAGATGTCATTGTCAAGAGAGAAGGTACAGAAAAAGAAAGCAAAGATTTCACAATCTTCCTAGGGACTGTCCTCTTATATCATAATTTCTAAGTGAAAAAAATGGAGAAAGAAGTGTTCAGATCTTGAAGGATTTACTTAAGTGTGTACATAAGTGGAGAGTATCTACTTAAATTCTTTGTCTCCCCTACCTTTTAGCCATTTTTCTACCTTCTGACCCTTAATCTCTTCCCCTAAAGTGTTTTTCAACGACAAGACCTGTGGCAATGATAAAGCCTGTCCCATCTTTTCTGGGGCCGGAGCTCAAACAGGTGGCTCTGGAGAAGTCTCCTTTTCTGTGCAATTCCCATTTCATATTGCACCCTTATTGCTCCAACAGTGTCCTAGGGGCGGGTTCCACATCTAACATCAGAAAGGACTTAAGGCAACTTTCACATTATTTTTTTCTGATTATCAGAGTGATATATACTGACTGCCAAAATTTTTAACAAAGTTTTAGAAATAACAAAAGACTAAAATTCCTATTAACTAGAGGCAACTCCAACAATATTTTGGCATATTGCCTTGTTTTTTCTTAATTGAGCTCTTTATTGTTCCTGCAACTTTGCATCCTGGTGTCCATTATGGCCATGTCATTGTGTCTTTGTGGCTACCTACTCATCTTTAGCATAGCTGTACCAGGATTGACTCAGGGTAGTTTCTGATTGTTTATAATTATAAATAATCATTTCTGATTATTTATAATTATAAATAACTTGTGATAAATAGTCTTGTGCATAAATCTTTGTCCTGCTTTTGAGTGATTTACTAAAAAAAGCAATTGGTGAATTGAAGGGTATACATATTTTTAAAAGCTTCTGATATACATCACCACACTGATTTCCAGAAAGGTTGCTGTCAAATTGTACTTGGGACGGGGGAGGGGTATGTGGAGAAGGAGAACCAATGGAACTATTGGATTTGTTAGAAAATACTTGACAACAATTCTTTAAAAAAAATAGTGCCTTTTATTTTGAACACACAGAGGAGAAATGGCTGTGTGTTGTTATATACTAACCGTTCGTTGCCCTGCGTCATAGTGATAACATAGTACTGACTCAATATTAGCTAAGTGTTAGCCTACGTGCTGGCCAGTGTTACAGAGTATGGAGACTAGCAGCTCTGTGCGGTGAAAGGGAGGAAACTCTCCTTTGATGGAGGTTAGATGGTGATTGGATGTTGAGAGAACAGGGTGAGGAGAGAGGAGAGGTCAGAGAAGGCTCTCCCGGGAAGAGGGTGGAATGGGAAGGGGGTAACGACGCCGCAGGGGGAGCTACAGGACCACAGCGTGACAGCACCCAGTCTGACCTTCCTTACACAGGAATGAAGCCGAGCTTGTAGATGACAGCACAGAAGGGGACACTTTGGCAGCTGGGGTGATGTCGATGTCCTTCAGGTCAACCAGAGAGTTCAGGGTAAATTTCTGTGCAGTGGTGGTCAGGAAAAATAACAGTGCCAGGTGGGCCAGGCCCTCCCCTAGACAATTTTGTTTTCCTGAAAATAACAGAGGGTAGATCCTCCTTGAACGCTATGTTTCTGAACTATCACAGAAAGAATACACAGCAATTATTTGATGGGTGATTGAATAGGTGTGCAGTGGAAGGCAGGAGGGCTGGAAGGATGGTTGGATGACACATTTGCTGTCCATATGATAACTAGCATTTATTTAAAAAAGTGTATTGAATATCAGATCTATGCCAATCACTTCATTACGGATTCTCCCATTATAACTGATCTTTTGACTTTTTAAGTTTCTTTCATTCTATTTTTTTTCTAGAAACAGACCCACATTCTCAGTTGGTTGGAAGGGGAACGACTGAGAGGAGAGTCATAGCTATGTTTCCCTTTCTCCGTCAGGCAGAAGGCTTAGCCGAAGGGATTTTTCCTCATGTAATTTCAAAAGCAAATGTCATTCCCTCACTTTAAAACTTTAAATGACTCTCAAAAAAAAGTGTGGGGGGTGGTACGCCTTTGTGGCTCAGTTGGTTAAGCCTCCCACTCTTGATTTCAGCTCAGGTCATGATCTCATGGTCATGGGATTGAGCCCCTCCTCAGGCTCTGTGGGGAGTCTGCTTAAGGATTCTTTCTCTCCTCTCCCTCCCCCTCTGCCCTTCTGAGTACACTCTCTTCCTCTCAAATAAATAAATCAATCTTTAAAAAAAACCTTTAAATGACTCTCTGCCTGTCCTATGTTATTGAGTCCAAAGTACATGACCTAGTCCTTTATATTCTTTTTGTAGTCTGATATGCCATAATTTTGCTGCCTCCTTTCTGTGTATAAATTTTTTATTGTAAAATATATACAACAAAAATGCCCATTTTAACAGTTTTTAAGTTTGTTAATTCAGTGGCATTAACAGCATTCACAATGTTGTCCATCTATCACCAATATTTTTACCGCTATTAATAAAACTTTATCACTCCAAAGTGAAATTCTATAACCATTACACTCTAAGTTCCCATTTCCCCAACTCCTGATAACCAATAATCTACTGTCTGTCTCCATGAATTTGCCTATTCTAGATGTTTCAATATAAGTGAAATCTTATAATATTTGTCTCTTATGTCTAGCTCATTTCACTTAACATAATGTTTTCAAGGCTTATCTATGTTGTATGGATCAGTATTTCATTCCTTTTTTATTTATTTATTTATTTGTTTATTTATTTATTTATTTATTTCACAGAGGGAGAGAGATCACAAGGAGGCAGAGAGGCAGGCAGACAGAGAGAGGGGGAAGCAGGCTCCCCGCTGAGCAGGGAGCCCGATGCGGGGCTCGATCCCAGGACCCTGGGATCATGACCTGAGCCGAAGGCAGAGGCTCTAACCCACTGAGCCACCCAGGCGCCCTCCTTTTTTATGGCCAAAAAATATCCTGCCTTTTGTATATACCCCGATTTGTTTATACAGCTCTCTGTTATGGGACACTGGGTTGTTTCCATCTTTGGGCTTTCCTAAATAATGTGATGATGGACATTGGTGTACAAGTGTACAACTGTTTTCAGTTCTTTTGTGTATTACCTAGATGCACAAGTGCTGGGTCATACGGTTGCAATTCTTACAAAGTACCACACACACCTGAGGAAAAACCTCTCTTGTAAAGGGGCTGAAATTTTTGATGTCACACAGTATGTCTGGGCCATTAGGAGAAAAAGGAAAGGAGGAGTTGAGAAGAAGTTGAGGTGGAAGTCATACATAAACTGATGTGTCAGAAATGATCAAATTTTGGAAAACTAAATTTATCAACACTATTAAAGGACTCAAGTATTTTACATAGTGATTCAGAATGTTAATTTTGATTATAAAGTATCAAGTTTATTTAATTTTGTATGATTTCATGCTTTGTAATGGGAAACACCAAAATGAAGGTGTTTTTCAAAATGTGGGTTCTAATCCATTAGTAAGTTATGAAATCAGGGGTTTTTTTTTGCTATCACCAGCATTTTTAAAAAGAAAATTTAATTGCACAGAAAATACAAGAATGCATTATACCTAGTTAAACTAAATATTATTTTGTTACATTTTTGTTTCAGTTCCGTCTGTGTACCATAAAATGTATTTCTTACTGTGGGATGTAACTAGAAAAAACATAGTTTGAAACCACTGGTGTGGTGGAAAGAGTCCCAGCTTTGGAATTAGCCAGAACTCAGTTTGAATCTGAGCTTTGGTTGACTTTTGTGAGTTATTTACCTAACTTCTTTGGCTCAATTCCCTCATCAAAAAAGGGAGTGTAATAGTGCCTCCTTTGTTGGTGTGTATGTGTGAAAAGATTAGAGATTACTTAAGTAGAATGACTGAAGTATTGTTAATGATTAACAAATATATAATTACTTCCAGGTCTTCCCCCAAATAATGCACTCCATGTAAAAATACTTCGTTCACTTAAGGATGTGGACGACCACATCTGTTGTACTGTAATCTACTTTAAAAACACATCACTAAGTCTTGGTCTTCAATTTGATCTAGTAAGGGGACTTGAGATCTTTCCCCTTCCTATTCTCACATTGTATTATGGGCTTCTGGCACTTTATTATACATCGGTCAAATTTTCTAATTATTTCATAGTTCAGCTAGTATTACAAACTTTCAAATCTCTTCTAGTGCTTAAAATAGTGCTGGGCACATTACAAAATGCTGGATGAAAATCTGTTAAATCTGGCCTATTGCACACCTTTTGCAAAGTATTCCTTGTGTAAGGGGAAGCAGATGTAATCCTGATTCTGCCAGTATTTCTCACTCAATCTACTCCATGCTAAACAGGTCAGTTAGGCACTAAGTCATGTCTCTGGGTAGTACAAGTGGAAGGTGTGAACAGAGAAACCACTTTATCTGAGGACAGTCGAAAATTAGATTCTACTTCCCCTCCCCACTCCTTTTCCCATCGGGGAGGGGGCATTTATGAGCCCTGAGGACCAGGGTCCAGAAGCCGGCTGGCGTCCTGAGCTCCAGGGGCTTGCCGGCACGCACGATCTCCCGCACTGAGAGCCCTTCTTCCCAGATGAATTCTCATAGTATCACAGACGCGCACAGTGTCGATCGATACTGGATGGCAGACGTGCTCCCGCCGTCAAGTGTAGGCGCAGGGCGGTGGATTTAGCCGCCCTGCCGCACGGTCGCAGCTTCTCATCAGCTCAGTAAGGGCAGAGGACGTTAACCCGTTCCCCGGCGGACACCCACCCGGTTGCCTCCTGGCACGCGCCGCCTGCGGCCCCGTCCTCTCGACGTCCTCCCTCTAGGCTTCCATCAGAGCCCCTCGCGTCGGGGCAGCGGGGTCCCGGCCCGCGAGGAGGGCGCCCATCGGTTCCCTCTCCGCCTGGCTCCCCGGACAGTCCCTCCCGGGAGGCACCTGTGGCGGCGAGTGCCGAGCTTCCTCACACCCTGGAATCTTACCTTTTTGTATCTTCGTGCCCCCGGTGGGCGGCAGGGGGGGGCGGCCTGGGCAGCCCCTAAGCCAGCGGCTGGGGCCGTGCGGAGGCGGCTGCGAGGTGGGGTGGGGGCGCCGGCCGCAGCCCGCCGCTCGGACCCCTGAGAGCCCAGCCAGGCGAAGACCCCGCCCCTGGCGCCCGCTCCCACTCCTGATTGGCCGGTCCCGCCTGAAGGCGACCGGTGGTCCCCGGGCCCGAGTCTCAGCTATAAAGGCAGCCCACGCATGACGGCTGTGGCGAAGCTCGGGTAGCTACGGTGCTCGCCCGCTTTCCGCCCCCGGGGCGCGCCCTTTACTCTTTGCCCCCTGAGCGCTCCCGACTCCACCATGCCGAGGGGCTTCCTGGTAAAGCGAACTAAAAGGACAGGCGGCTCCTATCGAGTGCGCCTAGCTGAGCGGGTCTTCCCGCGGCTGGGGCCCCAGGGGGCGCCGCCCTTCCCCGAGGAGGCTTCCAGTGGCCCCCAGCCCGGTGCGGAGCAGGTGGCACCCCCCACCATGGAGGAGGCGGCGGTCCGTGAACTGTCGGGGTCGTCCTGTCGGGCGGCTAGGGTGAGCCCGGGGGAGGGCGGGCAGGAAGGTGCTGCGGAGTGGAGGGTGGACGGTAGGGAGGGTCCCGGGCCCAGCCCCAGCCCCACGAAGCCGGCGGGCGCGGAGCTGCGCCGGGCATTCCTGGAGCGCTGCCTCAGCTCACCCGTCTCTGCAGAGTCCTTCCCCGGGGGTGCCGCCGCGGTGGCTGCTTTCTCCTGCTCGGCGGCGCCAGCAGCTGCACCGACCTCGGGGGAGCAGTTCCTGCTGCCGCTCCGGGCACCGTTCCCAGAGCCAGAGTTCCATCCAGACCCTGCACCCCTCTCGGCCACCCTGCACGGCCTGAAGCGGGCCGCTGGCAACGAGCGCCGTGTCAAGGCACCTCCCGGCTGCACGGCTGGACCTGCGGCCGCCGGAGTCAAAAAGCCAAAGGCGATGAGGAAGTTGAGCTTCGCCGATGAAGTGACCACGTCCCCTGTGCTGGGCCTGAAGATCAAGGAGGAGGAGCCCGGAGCACCGTCCCGGGGTCTGGGGGGCAGCCGCACGCCACTGGGGGAGTTTATCTGCCAGCTATGCAAGGAGCAGTACGCGGACCCCTTCGCTCTGGCTCAGCATCGCTGCTCCCGCATCGTGCGCGTGGAGTACCGCTGCCCTGAGTGCGACAAGGTCTTCAGCTGCCCTGCGAACCTCGCCTCCCATCGCCGCTGGCACAAACCGCGTCCCGCAGCGGCAAATGCCGCCACAGTGTCTTCGGCCGACGGGAAGCCGCCTCCTTCGTCTTCCTCGACCTCCCCAGACTCTGGGGCTGTTGCATCTTTCTTGGCGGAGGGGAAGGAGAACAGTCGGGCAGAGCGAGGGACCGATCAGCACCTGCAGGCGAGGGACAGCTCCAGGGCGGAGCAGCACCAGGACAGCGGCCCACAGCAGGGCCTCCAGGTGCTGTCCCACCCCGAGCCACCGCTGCCGCAGGTCCCCTATACGGATGGGGTGTTGGGGCGCCGGGTGCCTGGGCCAGGTAGTGCCAACGGTGTCGGGGGACCCGAGATCTTCTTGTGTCCATATTGCCACAAAAAGTTCCGCCGCCAAGCCTATCTGCGCAAGCACTTAGGCACTCACGAGGCAGGCTCCGCTCGTGCGCTCGCCCCGGGCTTTGGCTCCGAACACGGTGCCCCACTCGCCTTCGCTTGCCCACTGTGCGGGGCGCACTTCCCGTCCGCAGACATCAGGGACAAACACCGGCTGTGGCACGCAGTCCGAGAGGAGCTGCTCCTGCCTGCTCTGGCCGGGGCGCCCCCTGAAGCACCGAGCCCAGGCGGAGAATCCGACGGGAGTGCTCAGCAAATTTTCTCGTGCAAGCACTGCCCGTCCACTTTTTTTAGCTCCCCGGGGCTGACCCGGCACATAAATAAGTGCCACCCCTCAGAAAGTCGGCAGGTACTGCTGCTGCAGATGCCGTTGCGGCCTGGCTGTTGAGGAAAGAGATGAGAAAGATTGTGCGGTTGGCCTTGGAGGAAACAGATCATGGGAATTTCTGTGGGGATTTCTTGAGTTTGCAAGTTTACCCTCTTTCCTGCCTATATTTTTCTCTCCTAAAACTCCCAGTAGTTCATGTTCCGCCAGAGAAGCGGACAGCAAAATGTAAAATCCCTCTCTAGAGCAGGTATGTATATGGTATAAACATTCGCGGTCAGGGACTGTCACTTTAAAGCCTTCTTGCTTTCCCCACAAAAATAGGATTTCCCCCATCACTCTGGAGACCCTAACGAATCCTATATGACTTGTAATTCCTATGGAAAGTCGTAGTGAATGCGTGCATGTCTCAGTATCTACAAAGGATTCTAGCTACCAAAAATGGTAGTCCTTAAATTTTTTTTTTCTCTTGCCATTGCAGGCGCCTATGTAGTTTCTGTCTCAATAGGGTCAGATATCTTGCATTGTATATTCTGTGAATTGAAAGTTATGTGATTGGTGCCAAACTTACAGGGGTGGGGTGGGTAAACACTCAAGACCCATGCCTGTGGGCAGGAAACGTAAGAGGATGTTTGCGCTTTTGGGGGATGTGGGGATCTCCCTGTAAACATTCCTTTTCTCAAGTATTAGTCCATTCTTAGGTTAGTGTTTGGATGTGGGGAGGGTGCTACTTTACTTGGAATTGGGACACCCCCAAAATTATCATCTTTAGCTTTTTTGGTGTGTCTTCAGGAAGAGATACTTTAAAACCTTAAATAACAGCTTTTTGGAAACACAACTCATTTCCAGAAGTTTGACTGTTTTAGTAGGGTTTCATCCAAATTGTTTAATCCTTCTGTTGTAAATCTCACACAGTGTTATATATGAAACTATGTTCAGTTTAAGGAAGATGTTAATACCTTTAATCCACTATGGAACTGAATGGCGATTCATTCAATATTCATTTTTCAGCAGCAACCTGTTTTTGAGTTTTTTGTAAACCATATTCAGTGTACACTCTGTACCCATGCTCTAATAGCCAGAGTTTGGGACACTGGCTGAGTATTGCTTGACAGATAGCCCATATTTGTGTGATGCTTACCACCAAATAAATGTACATAGCTGGTGCTTTGTTGTGTTCTGTGTTTGTCCTGAGAATTTCATTGAACACAGCCTATTTTTCGAAGTCACATTTCTTATCTCCCCAAAGCTAGTATCCTACTTTAGGATCTTAGTTACCCATTTAGACAGAATACAGACAGGAAAAATTATATTTTGTAAATGAATGTAATGGTGTAGAAATGCAATGGGAAAATTTCCTTTGAAGTATGGCTTGCACAGACTGAGCTCCGAAAAGGCGTTAAATCTAAAGATACTTTACTACCTAAAAATGTCAACAGAAAATATAAATTTTTCCTCCAAAAAAAGCAGTTTTATCTAAAGATGAAAAAAATCATGTTAACTGTGCTAATTAACTTCATTATTTTCAGGCTGGTATTTTTACTCAATTTTACATATCAATCCATTTAGCTGTTTATTTTTTAAAAATGAAAGCACCATAGAAATGTGTAAGCAGTTACTTTGGTTTTCCTTTCTGAATTCTTCACCTTGGTTGTGGGAAACTGTCAATACTGTTTAACTTTGTTCTCAGGGACTTTATTTGCTTATTTTCTCCAAAAGCTTTCATAGGAATTTTATTTTCTACAGTTCCATAGCAATCTATTTTTATTTTTAAGAAAACAAAAACTTAAGTGCACAGAACTCTGGAAGGTTGTTTTAGAAACTATCTGCAAAAAGTTTTTTCCCCTTAGAATGTGTGTTATAAGACAAACTGAAAATTTAAAAATCAAAGAAGCACGAGGCTAAGATTAATTGACACTTTAACCAAGTGCACTGGGTAAACTTTCTGGCCAGCTGTTATGAAGGTGTAAAATTGTCTGCATTTTCAGTGACTGGTAGAATCTCTGAGAAGTTGGGGTGTATCCTAAAAAGGGAATTCAAATTCCTTTTTTGTGACTGCTAAGATAACCTAGGTTTATGCTTATATATCTCTCCATTAATCATATAGTTCTGCTTATTAAGTCTGAAAATAAAGACAAATAGACAAGAGAAATATAAATGTCATGGACATAAGTGATAAGAATATTTTTATTGTATTATTAAATACCATATCTTTTTCTTTCACCGTTACAAATTTGTAGGTACTACATGAATGATGATACATAATTTATATCTTATAGTTTGCCTGTATGATGTATTTACACATGCAGTTAGTACTAATGTCATGCTACATTTCCTAAGAGATGCCCGTTCAAAACAAAATATGAACAAAACGTGAGCAGCTTATTTACTGTAGGAAAATATTTCTGGAGGGTGGAATGAATAACAACCTGCATCAGCAAGTTCAGTATTAATAATATCAGATTTAATTTAGACTCCTGGGTCATGTTCCCTTTTAAAATACACATAATTTAAGCAACACATTTGTATCAGAAAAGTTTTTTCTTTCTTTTTTTCTTTCTCTCTATCCCCCCAATTACCCTCTTTTTGGTACTCAGGAAAGAACACAGATATACCAGGATCCAGCAGCCAATAATACAGGGCCACAATCTCAAAACAAAAATGGCATTTAACAGTGATACCATTTAAAAAGCAAAACATTAGAAAAATATTTGGAAGCTAAACACAAATCAAAGTTCAGCACAGTGATTTTTCTGGATATGAGCTATATCATGGGATCACCTGCACAGACAAGAAATGAGGCATTGGTTTGGGAAGAAAAAGTTAATGCTAAAATTACGTCAGTTGGAATTTGAGATGCTAAAAGACCATTTATTTTAAGTGTTTTATTTTCATAACATAAGTAATCCATACACATCCTATGTATTAAGATTTGCAACTTTTGCTGTAACTTTACAAATGCTTAAATTTAAAAATTTACATTTGTAAAAAATTACATATTTACTGAGCCATAAAGTTGCAATGGGGCACGATAAATAAAATGAGACTATCTGTCCAATTATAGTTTGGCTCAAAGTTAATCATGAAATTAGAAGTGAAACTGCTTAGACATAATTATCCAGGAAGGTAAAGGGTGTAGAATAAAACTCCATCCCCCCAAAATATGGCAGCTTAGAGTGTAGGGGGAGAAAGAACTGAACAAACAACCCAAATCTAAAATATTAAGTTACAAATTATTTATATCCAGTGTTTTCTAAAATAAATGTTTAGGAAGAAACATGCATGTTATGGCAAACATGAAGGCCTGAAAGGGTTAACACTACGTTCATGCTAAGGTGGTTACTGCTGATCACACTGCTGGGCTGCTTGTCTCCTTAGGATTTATTGGCTGAACCAGAGGATCGACGCAGCTTCATGGACATGCGGCTTTTGCTAGTTCGAGGAGACATTGGAGAGGCCAGGTCAGCCCCGTCTACCTGCGTTGCTGTGGGAGTTTCACTGGATAGAATCTCTGGGTAGGAGCCTGTGGGAAATAGCAAGAACATTAGTCCAAGTCGTCCGGCTTCTCATCCCGTAAGAAAGAATCTCTCTCTGCCACTGATTTGTAGCATGCGTCCCAACCCTTAATGAAGTCTTTTGAGGGGAAAAAGCAAGACCAAAACTTGCCTGTTAGAACAGCCTACTAACATTTTATTTAAACCCCAGTAATCTGGTGGCTCAGGTAATCATATTAGCAAGAAAGCCCAACCATTATTTCCAGAGCCAGAACCAACCAGAGAGCTCCTCAGAAAAAGCAATGGGAAGGAAAATCTTTGGGCCAGAAAGAACAGGGATCCAAAGCATCATTAGCATGCAGGGAAGGGCTTAAGAAGCAGGTGAGAAGGACCAATTCCTATCTCTGGGATACAGGGTATAACCAAGAAAATGGCCTTTACTGCTCAAACTTGAAAATTATAGTACCAAATGGTTCCAAAAAGGAATTCAACACTATGAGACCATCACACATGCTGGGTATTTAAGTATGCTTTTAGAAAGGAGCAAGATAAACTCTTGGAAGAAGGAATAGGACAAGAACTCTTATCTGAAATTTAATAAAAAAAGACAAACTGACTCCTCAAAATGTCTCCATTTAGAAGAGATAAGCAATGCTTTTGTTTTCCTTAACTTAAAATTTTGCAGTTACTCTATCTAGTCACAGCAAGTAGGTAACCAGTAGAATAAAGATATAAAAATTTAGAAGCAAACACAAATTCAAATTGGAAAATTATGTGTCATTTACAATATAGTTCTTTACCTCTGCACTGTATTTCTATGAATTACGATCCTCTTACAGTAATGCTACAAAACCTGGCACATTATAGGCTCCCAAATATGTAGTATAAAAAATTACGTTAAAAATAAAAGCCCTTAAAAAAAACAAAAAAAAATCTGCAAACATAACAGAACAACACAATGTTAAAAATTCTATGTTTTTTAAGGCACTTTAATCCAGTTTTTCTGAGCCTTATGTATGTGAATATTTTATGTATGTCACAAACTCACACATCACCCAGGTTGCAGGCTTATTATGCATCTCCTCACTTTGCAGGAAAACTTTTGGCCTGTTTGTTAACCACTGTAGCACCTCACAGAAATTTCAAGCATGGAAATAATCATACTAACACTTCCATTTAATGAGACATTTGTGCCTAAATTGAAGTTATGAATATTGAACAATCAAAACTGTTCAATAAGGGGTACTCTGATCTTATAGAGATGTATTATTAAAAATCTATCTTGGTAGAACCCTTCAAAATGTTTTTAATGTGAAATGCTATAATCATACTTAAGAACAAACATATGGTAGAAGTATTTTCTCACTACTTGGAATCCAGGTTAATTGCCTTTTAAAGTAATTTCTCCAACATTCTTTTCTAACTGAAATGAGGTTGGCCTTCAAAATGTAAGGAGAAGGAAATATATTTCTGTTCACCTTTACTCTTCCTGAAGATCTGAATTGGTTCATACTGGACCCATACTGGAAAACCTAGAGGAGAATATGAATCCATGGCCTTTTTTAGGGAAGCACTGCAGATGGATGGCAGAAGGAAGGTGAAGAGCGGTAGCTCATGCTTTTCTGTTATGCATATTATTCCCGGCCAATCATGAGAGGCCTTCCCATGGCTGTTTACCTTGAGATGGCCAATGTTTTCTAGCGGAGGTTTTGGGAGGAAGAGAACTATCACTGCATTTCTTTCTTTGTTGTGAATGAAGAAATGGAGTAGCGAGCAGAAGTGAGAAAACAAAAGAGAAGACATAACAGATATGAGAGACACAGTGCAGAACTGTACAGGTGTTAACCAAGGAGCAGAGAAGAGAGTAATCAAGTTTTTATTATGAAACTGGGCATGCAATGCATTAGGGTGATGGTGTTTCACAATGGACAATGCTTTGTAAATTCAAATATTATACTTACCAACTAACAAGTTCAAATAGGAAAAAAGAAAAAAGAAAAAAGTCTATGAGAGATTCTATAAACATCTATCTTTTAAAGTGTTCATTGTACTGGCGGCAGGTTATCTTAATCACTAAGTCATAAAATCTCCAGAGCTGTACTGTCTGAGACAGGAGGCAGAGCCATATTAAAATTAATTAAAAATTAACATTAAGTAAAAATAAAAATGGGGGTCCCTGGTATACTAGCCACATTTTAAGTGTAGAGCAGCCACATGTGGTTAGTGGCAACCAAAATGGACCGTGCAGCTACAACGCATTTCCATCATCATAGAAAGTTTTACTGGAGAATATTGCTTTAGAGTATGCCAAAATCAACGACTATTTTCCTCAAAAACAGCACTTTCTCCATGCCTCCCTTACTGCCTGCAGTGTGAAATCCTCCTTCAATAAACTGGGAGTCAAATCAGGCTTTTTAGTGTATGTGGTATATAGCTTATCAGTACTTCCTCATGTTTTGGCAAATTATATTTGTGGTATATACTCAATATATTCAAACTCTATATAGCAGATAGCTCTCAATTTTAGATGTAAAGAATACAGTGATACCTACACTTCATTACACACCCTATTCTGCCCAAGTATTGATTTCTATCACGTAAGTCATAAAGAATGTTGCTTTATTTAATCACTTCTATTATTAATATATCCTCAAGTGGAAAGTATCTATGGGCTCCTATGTTTGTTTGTATTGTAGCTCTAACATTCTTACACTACTCAGTACACACTTTATCTTGATGGTGTAATTGATTCATATGTTGTGCACTGGTTACAATCAACTATTACAAGTAACATGCTAAATATGACTTTGGGAGTCTATACAAATTATAAAAGGGAATTCAGTGGATTATTTATTGTGGCTTTGTACTGCCTGCTGACAGGTATGACTGGTTTAAAACTGCTAAAGTTATTGGGTAAATGATAGCCTTTAAAAAATATTGTGACTTTGAAAGTAGTTTCAATGAATATTGAACTAAGAGGCACTGTGATGTGTTAGGAAGAACATGGGCATAGGTTAGGCCCAGGTTAAATGCCCAATCTGGCATGTTACTAGCTGTTGGATCTTGGGCAAACTGACCTGAAAGATTTTTCATTTTTGTAAAATGGAGACAACAGTAGTATTTTTCAAAGTTGTGAGGGATGAATGACTAAATGTGCAAAGATCCTGGCACACACCAGATACACAGTAAGTGTAGCTATATAATAAAGCTACCAAACAGATAAGAGTAAAATTTAATAGACTTTGGATCAGAACAGATGAGGATTAGAAGAGACAAAAGTTAGAAATATTTTTGAAATGACCACTTACAAAATATAACCACTGAAATGTGGAGAACACAATATACTGTTTAGTTTTGAGGAAGTTAAAGGATTTATCCACTCTTATGCTGATATTCCTATAAAATATAACCTTACTTATTAGAATTTATAGACTACCCCAGTAATCTTACTGCTTTAATATTGTTAAAGTAGTTTTGATTAGTGATTAAGATTAGCATGTATGCACCACCACTGATGTCATAAAGGAAACAATATATAATTTGTTATTTTAAAGTAATCCCTATGCCCAACATGGGGCTTGAACTCAAGATCCTGAGTTCAAGAGTCACATGCCCTACTGGCTGAACCAGCCAGGCTCCCCTAAAATTAAGCAATACAGGAATACAGTCAAACAAAGTGGTTTCATTTTGAAAATATTCAAAAACTGCCATTATTGTAGGCTTAGAACATGTTAGTCAAAAGCTTATCATAGTTTATCTCCTTACAAATAGAGAAACTGAGCTTTGTGGATAATAAATAACAGAACTAGGATTTAAATCCACATCAATCTGATTCCAAAGCCCATACTTCTCCCATGGCAACCTTAGCTATTTAAAAAAAAAAATTTTTCCCCCCAGTGGGTAGAAAAGTAGAGTCTTTAAAATAAGAAGCTTTAACAATTTCTAAATATGACAGGTTGTAGGGCAACCTCTCTCTCTCAACAGCAAGAAGGGACTGAAAATATTTAGATTACATGGGTAATCACATAAGTAATAGAATAGTGAATATAACAGTCTGACTCTGAAGTCAGACTCTGGCTTTACCAAGAAATCAGGTGACTTCTGGTAAGCTTCCCCCCACCTGCATGAAGATTAAATGAGAGAATGCATGTATAGTACTTAGCACAGTGCCTAGCACTCAGTAATTGTTCAATTATTCTTTTATTATTTTCATTACAAAAATTTTACATCTGAATGAATGTTCTATGTGGAAACCGAACCTAGTAATTATTGTCACAAAAGGTTAATGGGACTTTAAGACTGATATTATTTGCTTCTCAGACGACAACACATAATAAGCCAAATTTTCAAGTTCAAAATACTGAAAACAGGATACAATTTGGCTGCTTCTAATTTCAGGCTAGCCTAGTGATACATAAATATGATCAGGAATCTGTTTTAAAAACACAGCAAACAAATATATAGCTTCTGTTACATGTTGAAGGAAAGCGATCGTTGGCACTTACAAAAAATATTTAGGATATATTTAAATGACTATCTTCTGAGGAGCTACAATGTGTTCTTTCAGATCACTTCAAAGCCTGGGATGGGGAGGAAAATTTAAAATAACTTTTAAAGAGGGACACCAAGTTCATGAGGTAACCTAAAGCAATGGTTAAATTTTGATGATTTATCCCATCTGAAGATTCAAAGAGATACATCTGACCATAATATTATTCCATTTGCATGTGGCAATACAGACTTTGTGAATTAAGAGCAAAACTGAAATTAGAATGAAGATTAGGTGCTACTCTAGGTCTTCATCATCACTTTATCTAGATTATCTCTTATTTTGATGGCAAAGAAATAATCTGAATCTAACTACTACTTTTCATTAAATAGGAACCTGTATGTAACCTAAAGGAACCTAAATTGTTCTGTATGTAGAGATATACATACATTTATGTGTGTATGTATATATATATGCATAATAAAGAAAAACTCCAACTAATATTTAGAGTGCTAAAATTTCTAACTTAATTTGTAGAAAAGCAATAAATCCAAAGGGAGGTATTCACTCAATTAAAATAACAGAATATTAGAGGTAATTCTAGATATACTACACAATAAGCATTCAAAATATTTGTGGCTGATCACCGTAAAAAAGACATTAATACTGGAAAAAATTATAGGTGTATTTTCGATGTTAACATAGAAGAAGACAATTTAATATATATACTGTGTACTTTCGCAAAATATGACCGTGTTTCTTGTTGCTGGCATTCTAGAATTTCTCTTATTAAAGAAAAAAAGAGACTTGAATGTGATGTTAGGGGAAAATATCTAAATTTTGAAATGGTTACCACTGTAATCTGGCGAAGAAAAGGAGTAATTTCATTTTAAAGTTTAGAGTCAGAGGAGAGATGTTCATGAATATAAAAAAAGTTTAAAAAGGAGGTCACTGTAAAACTTTTGATATTTGCCACACACATGCCTGACAAAGATAAAGGGATTTTTTTCCTGTAACTTTTTTTTTTAAATAAAGGACAAGAAAAATCTAATAATGGTTTAATGTAGTTATGGGAGATCAACAAAGTGTGACATCACAATATCTCCTTCAATGACCTTAGGGATAAAAATAATTTCCCTTAAGTATCAGTCTACTGTCACAGAGTCCATTTTGAGAAAATACAGTTATGAAATTTATGGATCAACTATGATACGCCAAAAATGTTTTTTATACTTATTTAAATAATACTAAAAATTATCCAGAATAATCCTCTCTTGGATTTCAATTCAAACAGTCGGTACATTAGTGTTAACCAGAAAGCAGGTTTTAGATCATCTTGAACCAGGTTAAGTAAACTTAAAAAAAAAAAAAAAAGTATTTTTCTACACTATTCCACAGAATAGAATTATGTAATAGGATTGGTTAGAAAGAACAGATTCTATTTATTATATGATCATACTGGTATTTCTTTAAAACTTAATTTCAAATTATTGTATTTGTTATTGATTAGAGCTATTTTATATATGTGGAATATGCACTGGAGAATCTAAGTTGATTCTCAACTGCAATTATGAATGCATTTCTTCAATGTGACAACTAAATTTTATCATTATGCTAAAAAAGTAAAAATGAACCTAAAAAACTTCACACTATTGTGTAATTTTTGCAAACCATAAGTCAGGTCCCTATTGGTATTATGTGGTTATTTCACTTCTAACTTTAAAGGGAGTCTATGTGTATGGAGTGGTTTATGATAGGATAATCAAAATCTGAGATGACTGGAAGAAAAAGATAATCATTCTTCAGATATCATAATGTTTTTGCTCCTCGTAGAAGGAGCAAATAGTCTGCCCTTTTAGTATTGTGTTGAATTGAGAACCACTCTGATAAAAATATTTTATCTTTCGTAAGTATTAAAGTCTGCAAAAAAACCCCCCACAAAAACTCACAAAAATATATTCAGTAATACTGGAACAAGTTATTTACAGATAAACACACCCTTTTTAAAAACTTAGAGTGCATGTTTTTATAATGGTTCCTAAGGGCAAAGACAACTTAAGAGAATTATGTGAAAATAATTTGTAGCACAGTATTAAGTTTATGTTAAAATTCACATCTTCATTACTACTGAAATAATGAAATTAATAAAGTAGTAAAATACATGAAAAATGAAGCCAACAGAACCTTGACTTTGTTGTTCTGTCTCAGAAAGTGAGAATACTACTTCCCAAATTATATAGCTGGTCAAATGTGCAGGATAATATGCACAATAATGAGAACACTGAGAAGAGGAATATGAAGGACTCCAATTGGTAAACAACTACAACATGAAAACTGATAGCTTTTATAAATGTAAGGGGAGGGGCGCCTGGGTGGCTCAGTGGGTTAAAGCCTCTGCCTTCGGCTCAGGTCATGATCTCAGGGTCCTGGGATCGAGCCCCGCATCGGGCTGTCTGCTCAATGGGGAGCCTGCTTCCTCCTCTCTCTCTGCCTGCCTCTCTGCCTACTTGTAATCTCTCTCTCTAAAAAAAAAAAAACAAAAAACAAAAAACAAAAAATGTAAGGAGAAAGTTAATCTGAATATGGTCCTATTATCAATATTTTTAAATTGTGAAACTTATGATTTGACTATGTGATATATGAAAGTGTTATCCATACCTATTTTAATAATGTAGTCTGGTATTTTTCAGATATTCTCTCTTACTAAAAAATGAAATTTCCAGTTGTACCTAACTAGTTTTTATTTTGTTGTTCATTAATTTACTTTTAGTATCTTTTTTTTAGCATCATTCTTAATGCCACACTGAGTTATTTTAGATTGTCGATTCACTGAAGTGAATTCAAAGACTTTTTTAACCTCTTTCTCTTTCAAAAGATTCAACTTAGTCTATATAATTTTCCTCTTTGCTACGTCTTTTATATTAATTGGGAAAGGGCTCTAAGTTTTTTTGGTAAGATTATTTTTATAATGGCCAATTAAATGACAGGAAGGGAAACTTTAATTTTATCAACTAAATCTCAATTAAAAATTAGTCTTTTTTTTCCCCGAAATAAATTAGGTCAGAAAAGGACTACCATGCCTCTTAAACTTATTTAATAACATATGATAAAGAGAATTTGAAGGTTTCTTATGATGAACTTCAAATATATTGTATTATTTTTTCCTGTTCCCTTGAACACCATTAAAATAGTCATCTTTGTATTTCAGGTGCCTAGTACAGTACAAGGCACATAACAGAGTAAGTATCTGATGAATTAAGATATCCAATAACAATCCAACACATTACAAAATACAAAAACATACCATTTCAGCTCAGTAGTACTATTTTTTTCATGCTGAGAAACAAAAAAAGTCAATGCAAGAAGGTGTAACTAACTTCAACCAATGGTTGCTTCTAATTATTAGTTATTTTTATCCCAGAACCAGGGTTAGTGTTTCATGCAGACCTGGGTTAGTAAGTATAATTCTGGAAGAAATTTAGTGACAATTTCTGAAATGTTTAGTATGAATGAGGGCAATGTTAAGCTTGCTTATTGCTTGAGTTACAAGCTTAGTGCTTGCTAGTTTTTAAAAAAGGAAATGGGGGAAGAACAAAGGGTGTTTTGGTTGACACTTTGTCTTACCTTCAGATAAACAGAACTGATATTTAATGATCTAAAGAGGGAAAATAAAATAAATGAAACAATCATAAGGAGTGCAAAGTATCACAGAAAAGGAAGGCCATGAGTCATTTATTTTCTTACTGATTTTTTTCAAAATTAGTTAATTGTAAAAATGCAGTACCCTCTTACAGTCTTTAAATATTATAAAATAATTTACTGTACCAAGCACTTCTAAATCTAGACAGTTGTTTAACTTTATTTGTAAAATGAGACATAAGGCAATATTCTTGGCCATACAATTTGATCCTCAAAAGGAGAGAAAGAATATGTGCTCAACTTGTGTTTCTTTTGCAGATACTTCAGTAGTAATCCCATGAAACACAACAGTCACTGGCCAGTAGCTCAGATAAAACGTGGTGCATGTACTTTTATGAAGATTGTTGACTTCTAAAGGAACTGCATTTAGGTAAAAGAAAGTATAAATTTATAGGCCAAATTTAACTCTTAAAAAATGGAAAATGTATTTCAATGACTGGAATTTTATTCAAACAAGTTTTCTATTTTAAGAGTTTAGAACAAAAGGGTATTGCATTTCAAGTTCCAATAATGATGAGTATCTAATACTCGCTTTTCATCTTACCGGCATCAGATGGTAAATGATGGTAGGGAGCTGGAGAAAAAACCTGTGCTGCAAAATCTTCAAATGTTGTTGGTTCTAAATGGTGCTGGACAATTGTTTGCAGGTACCGTGCTCTCTCTTCATAGCTGATTTCCTTCAGTTAAGGATGTACTTAAATGCAGCTTATAGTGGAAAAGAACAGATCTTATCAAAAAGGACTACTCTGATTGCTAAGCCATCACTTCTTGATAAATGTAATTATTCACTACTCTTGCATATCATTTCAAAGTATGGCTTTTTAAGGACAAAAAAATACAGTTTTTAACATAAGTTTACTCTTCAGGTGATAACCACTATACATGGCAGCTTTGGAGGGAGACATTTATTAGAAAACAGTGATACTACTACTAAACTGTTGGAAGAAAGAAAGGTAACCATTTACTTGAGAAAGGATTCAACTGCTATCAGGTCAGCCTAGGCTCATTTTATCTTGTCAAACTGGCTTCAATCTGCAGATTTACTCTGAAAAGCCATACAGTACATATTAGAATGCTGCTTAAAATACTGTCTGTAATTCTATACTTTTCATTTATAAAGACTTATTGTGAGAAATTCCTGCATATCTTCTTTTTCTAAAATCCTTGTATTTTCCCAACAATTGTTCTCATTTTGAATGGAAGACTACTGTTGCTGTAATCCTCGAATAACTCCATGTGGTTAAGATAAATACATAGTTGAATCTGTATGTCAGGAAAAAATATCTAGTCAATTATAACACTGAAACAAGCAGGAATATTTGCAAAGAGTCCACAGGACTCCTAAATACTGTCTAACAAAGCATCTACAGGGCACTGACACTGACAGAAAAATACTGTACTTCCCTTTGACCACATTTTCTTCTCTGATATTATTGACAAGCAACCAGTACCTTGAAGTGTTGTTGCTTTTGAACAACCCACTCCAGGCTTCCTGTTTCAGCAGGCCTGATTGTGCTGTTAGCACAGAGAGGGCGAGAAAGAGAGAGAATATTTCTGTTGTTCACGAAAGCAACTATGGAAATGGCTGTCAAAATGTAGAGCAGCAGGCAGCAACATACAATTATCAGGAAAAACTCACATGCTGACTTCATGTCGTATAGTTCCTGAACTGAGAAATCAGTTAACCTTTCTTCTACAACTTTTGAAAGTTTTCCTGCTGTATCAGTGTGCTATGTTGACAGGCTTTACAGAAGACGTTTATGTAAGTATGAAGGCTAATAAAAATTTGCCTTTATTGGTTTTTCTTTCGCCACTGAATTTTTTCCAAAACCTGTTATATTTTCCCCAAAACTCTTTATTCTTTTTTTTAAAACTGCGATTCAATTACTTGCTCTTCATTTCTAGAAATTGTAGACTATGCCTACAACCAACACCAAGAAAAAATATTTATAAGGAGGATAATTTAAAGTGATAATTCAATTGGAGCTAACAGCCATAGTTACATTTACAAAAGGTTATTGATTAAGAGGAGGAAAATAGCTAAGAGTCAAAGGTAAGACTATACTCATTAGGTACTTAGACTGTGCTGTCTTTTGCCCTCTAAATGGCTTGAGTACTCTCTTCTCGAATTAGAACTTATTTTATGCATTAAATATTGAAATCTGAATTTTAATTTCTTGTAATATATTATTTTCAATTCTGTACACTGGGATTGAACTTTGAAGAATTCTACTTCTCAGGAGAAGATGCTATATTAAAATGATCAGTGGAAAGGATTTTATGGAAGAAACAGATATTTTTGAATGTTATCTTAGAAAAGTAACATAGCACACACTTTAAAAAGGGAGTATATGGTTATAAGTGGAAGAGGATGAAACTGATGGTTCAATCTAAATAATACCACATATCTCACAACTTGTTGGAAAGTACTTTTTTCATTGGGGGAGATTCACAGCTGCCGAATTTTCTGCAGTTAATAGAGTCCTTTGATTCACAGCAGTGCCCCTTGTACAAAAAATACTGGCCTTTGTGTATTACCAGAAACTAATTTTCTATTTGGCTGAAAAGGGAAAAATGGGGTTATTGCTTCTCCCTCCTACAGAGCTTTTCATTATGCCTGATGCACTCAACTTCTAAGCTCTTCTGAGAAAAAAAATAACTGAAGAGGCAAGAGGTAGAAAAATGAGCTTGTTAGCACATTAGAAGTGAAGTATCTTGGTGGGCCCTAGAAATTCCCAGTGGTGTGTTAACTTATCACTCTATGCATGCTGGCACTGATAGTCTCCCAATTGATCACTCTCTTTTCGCACCAAAGGTGCTGCCAGGAAGCAAAGGCTGCAGGCCCACAGGAGAACAGTCTGCTATCAAAACAAGCTGTTTTTAAAAGTCTGCTTGAATGGGTAAAATGCTTCATGAAAAGTAGGGTGGAGACACCTACCTGCTTTTAAAATGCTCTACTTTCAGAGGGTCTATAAATGAAATATTTTACTTTATCTTATTATATTTAGAGTTTACACAAAAAATTAGGCAGATAGAAAGCAAATGTTAGTATTTCTAAAGCTGGGAGGATACTTCCAGTGTAGTAAAATTTAATAAAGGCATGCATATCTACATAAAATATATCTGGTGTGTAATTTTATTTCACTATTACAAAACTCTGAAGAAACTCAAATATAAAGCTATATAAACTGAAGTTATCCAGCTATAATGTATTCATTTTGTATAAAAACACACAGGATATATTTTTTTAGTTAAAAAAAAATCTTCATTAAGTACAATGATACTCTAAAACAGGTTTTAAAAGTTCAAGTCTAGGTGGCAGAGTCAGTGAAAACGATCATTAATGGTTGAATTTAAATGAAAAAACCGTAGCACTTTTCACAAATTAGGCCGGCTAATGTCTGAAACTTTCCTTTTTGGGGGGTTGTCTATGGTAACTCACCTTCTAAAAGCTAAATATTCTTTATAATTTTCCAAGTTTGATGTAGCCAAATAAACAACATCGAAACAAACCAACCTAATCTACAGTACTTATATTCCTACGCCCTTCTAGAAAACATATATTAAAGAGATACAAGGAACTCTAACTACTTAAACCACAGTTCTGAGTCCATAACAGGATATTTTGTGATCGAGATGATGATAAAATCAGTTAAAAACAGTGCTGTTAGCATCTGCAAATGATAACCATAATCCAAAGCGGTTAATTCCTATATCTCCCCATAATAGATCAGACACTTATTCCTTAAAAGGCAACTCTCTAGGGAAGAGTTATTAGTACCTATAAATTGAGTGGCATACACAAACTTGATCACTAGCAACAACAGGATAACTGAAGCTTTATTCCTACTGTGAGTGCATGTTGCCATTGGCATTGAAATAAAAAAAAAAAACTGAAATGGGTAAGATGATAGGGAATGGTAAAGAAATTCAAAGCAAAATTTAAAGTACAAGTGTAAGTTGAATTAAGGTTTTTGTTGTAAATTTAAAACAACCCAAGCCAAAACTAGCTAATAAAACACCACTTGATGAGGGAGACTTTAAGCTGGTAGGAATCTTTAATACAGAACTAGCCAATCAAAAGAAATAACACACAGGTGCTGCAATCACAGCAATATAATTATCCACTAATCCTCCTTCCTTCTACTTTCTGCAAAAGCAGAAAAGGGGGAGAGGAATATTACTATTCTAAAAATAATAAAGGGAATGAAACATTTTTTTCTAGCATATATGCTTTAATCTGTGCTTCATTTATATTAACACTGTTACTCATTTTAAGTAACTACTTTTGATTTTAAAGTTACATACGAAATTATTTATGGCCCTGTCACTGTGTCAAGACCAGCTGTCAAGAAACTGGGGTTCAATTTCAGCCTGGTCCTGGAAAGAGATGCATGAATTCTCTGTGTGGCAGTATATGTTAAATGGGGATACCACCACCTGCTCCTATTTATGTAATAGGGATGCTGAAGATAAAGGATATAAATATAGGGTAACCCAAAAGTCCGCCTACATCTGTGCTAAACAGAGTTTTTCTGACTTTTGGTTCAAGTCTTTGTAAATAGCAGGTGCTGTCTCCGAGGGCAATTTTCAACGTCTGTTTAAGGAATATACCTGTATTCATGTGCAAGAACTCTGACAATATTTCTTGTTTGTAGTATGTACAGAGATTTTTTTGACTTATTCTGATGAGAGAGAAATTGATTTCTCATGAGAAAAAGAATATGAAGAAGCGCTACTACAGCAGAATAATTAGTACACTTTTCAATTCTACTAATGCATAGGGAGGACAGAGAAAAGGTAGATTTGGTTTTAAAGAAGCAACAACCTTTCATTCTCTACAATTTTCTTAATAATTGAATGTAATTGTGAACTGCTTTTACTTGAAGTTAGAAAGGGAAAAACCTTCAGTTTTGTGATCACTAATTCCATAGCATGCCCAGTAGGTTTTATAAACATTTAGCTCAACTATAATTTGTAACTAGTCTCAAAAAAATGGAAGTGTGTACATATAATGTTGTACATAACAAGAATTAGTATGAAGTATTTTTCACCAAAATGAGTTATGAAAATTACAATTTTAAGTATATGTCTGAGACCTATCACTGCTTAATTAATTTCTTCTTAAGTTCAGATTTAATGTTGTCTTTCCTAGGGAAGAAAAAAAAATATTGGCTCCTTTTTAAGTAAAGGCAAAGTATTAAGTGTTCATATCTATACTCAATATCATAGCCTCAGAGATTTAAGGCCCATTCTGCAATTCCTAAATTAGTAAGCACTTGCCTGCACTCAGATATTTCCGTGGCTTCTTTGCTGTTTTAACACTTAGGGATTTTATCTCCCTTCTCTGTACGGAAGATTCCAAGAACAGTAATTGTAGGAAGAGGGAGGAGAGTTCTGCCTCCTGACTTAAAATCTGGAAAGCACTACTTACAATATTCACCAAGTTTGTAAGATGGTTGGTGGGAGTTTTCTTATCACAGAACTCGACAAATGCCACAAATTAGGGCCTCACCCTGCTCTCAGAGCCAGTGGTTAAACACCAAGTATGCCTTTTTCTTTGTGCTTGTTCTCCTAATAAACTAGTGGGGAGACTAATGTCATAGGAGCAGAGACCATGTCCTTTTTATTTTTACATACCCAGCACCTAACACAAGACCCAGAAGTACTCAATGACTGTTTATAAATTATAAGTTTATAATTTATATTGAATGAATAAAACTGGTCTGATAGCTGATAAGGAGACTGTTATGCAGACAACCTCCTTCCTTTAATCCCGATTTGGCCCTCCAGAAGCAAAACCCTTTGGGGCCAATATAGTTGGGACTTTGCTAAGAATGGATTTAGAGACAGAGGTTGAATCCTCCTGTGAGAGTTTGGTTCCACCCCTACCCTTGATCTTGCTGCCTTCTTTGGAAGAGGAAAAAGTGAATAAAACATATACGTATGTATACATACATAAAGTATAATACTGGTCTATCTGTCAAATAAATAAAATCTTAAAAAAAACCTAGTAACTCTTCAAAAAAAATCCTAGGATGCTTAAAAAATTCTGTAAATCTTGAAAGTAATTATAACTCACTACAATTTAGCACTGAAACATTTTGCCCCACTGGTTGTGGTAATTTTTAAATTTAAAGAAATCTTTAATTCTATGATGGTATGAGGCAAGAAATTTAGTTAATAAACTAATTCTATTCGTTTAAGTGGTCCTCTGTAAAGAAAGGAGAAAGGAAGAAATGTCGAGAAAATCTCTAGATAAAAATCGAATGAAGGGTAATTTCAAAACCATTTTAGGCAGATTTCTAAAACTGCTTGTTGTACTATAAGAATAGATGTAACAATACTCTTGCAAAACATTCAGAAATTAAATATTCAGGTTTTTAAAAAGACTCTTGAGAGGGTTTATCCCAGGGCATCATTTATTGAGAGTATTTTAAGACCATTTGAACTAGAGGAAGGAGATACAACAATCATCTACCAATATTATTTTCAGGAAACTTAGCAAAATCAGGAAAATGTTTATTCGGCAGTAAGCCTTGCCTGGATGGAGAATACAGAGATTTGCTCAGAAAAACAAAGCTGCTGATCTGTAGAGTTGGCACTAGAAGTTTGGTCATTTAATAGTCCAGTGCTCTTTCTATATCCAATCTCAATGATTTCAGTTATGTGTGGAGAAAAGAAAAAGCAGAGAGGCATTTTAGTTAGCTCAAGGATGGCCAACACAATGACTACTGGCTTAAATTTGAAGACTGCCATTTTTGAAAAATGTTTGTTTACATACTAGATATCATATATAATACAGGAAAAATCCTTGGCACGCTCTAATAAAAATGAGAAAATAAACCACATTTGGCTTTTTAGTTCTAAAAGGCCTTGAAATATCTTCAACTATTCCTAAGCAATGTCATTACACAGGGTCTTGGAGAAATAATGAAAAATAAGAATTTTATTGAGACATAGGATATACATAGATATATTTTGTAAGTACATCTCAAAGATCACATGGCTATTGTTAGCAGTAGTAAAGGGTCGTATTTTCTTGAAATATACAGGGCAACTAAGTACCCCATGGCCTAGGCATTGCTTATCTATAAGATGAAAGTAAACTATACTTGTTTATTTTATAAAGTAAGAGCTGGTAAATTTACTCCATTTCTTTCCTACAGTAACTAATTTCTTCAAGACACATGAAGTGTAGCTCATATACAGTAAAAATTTCCCCTAAGTTAATGGAATGAATCTTGGTATTAATATTGTTTATTTGTACTCCCTTAATAGAAATTCTTCTGAAAGTCTGCAACAGGTTATAACAAATTATTGTATATGATTTTTATGATGCATTATACTAATGAAATTCTTTAGTAGTTGCTACTATCTATGCAATGAAGGAAAAGCTGTGATTTGTCAGAGTAGACAAAGCTGGGCTTTAATCCATCCTTTTAACCATACTGCCAAGTCTATATTGTTTTCACTGCGTCTCAATTAGGAGACAGGCAGGACACCTGGTACTTCTTTATCTAAGTCCCATGGGCTGCCAGATGACTCAAAATCCATAACAGGTGCTAAGGCAGTGTGAGGATAGTCCTATTATTGAAAGCTGGAGTTGAATAAAATTTGGACCATATATAATTGCTCATAAATCTGTCAATTACTAAATGAAAACATTAAGTAAAAAGTTGATAAGCCCAATTCTACCAAAGTTCATGTAAATACATTTAAAAAGATTAACCTTAAATAAATAGGATTAAAAATTTAAACCTCCCTAAAGGTTCTGAAAATCCTTCCTGATTTAATAATCCAATAATCACTGGTGGTTTTTAAAAAGCACTAACATGATTATGAAATATGTATATTCCACTTTCATGAAAGTTGTATGAAGTAAAACACCTAAAAGAAAAACTGGGTTAGATTTCAAATTTACTGAAGTTAAAATTTTAGATTCTTATTCTTTGTAAGACGTACTTGAAAATATTAAGTAACAACAAGACTTTCACAGTCAACAGAATCACAAGTATTAGACTAAGACTTTAATAAATATTGGGGGATGACTAGAGACACTTTGTATTGTTCCCTTTTGGAACAAAAATTTCAGTGCATTAAAATTGAGGAAATGAATGTATGTGTTTGAACTAAACACTAAGTTTGGATTCTTGTTATAAGTGAAATTTTACAGTGTACAATTACTTACGTGTTATCGCTACCTAAATGTGTACTAACTTAATTAAGATTTTGTTTAAATGCTATAATTATGAGGAGTACAGAAAAAGTGATTTATTATCATGGTAAGTAGTTACAAAGTACAACAAACTGTCATTTAAGACTGTGTCACAGAATCTATGATAAACAGTATATTGGCTTAAACTAATGCACTATATGCCCCTAGGGAATGATGGGCTTAGAGACTGGACTTTAACATCAAAAATCTACCCATTAATCTTGACTTAAATATAATCTATTCTGCAGTAAAAGGAAGAATGGGCATTCAATGAATTACTGTTTTTGAAATACTGCACTGGTGCCCATTTACTAACAGCGTTTGAGGGGACACGAGGAAATGGATGACTAGAAAATTTTATAGACCGTTACTATTTCACAAACATGCATTTGATTTTTCACCAACTTAGCAAGAACATCCCATTTAAAAAATTATAAATTAAAGGACATGTTGCAGAAATTAAAATACTGCAGTATAATTTAGTCAACTTAGGTTCAGCTGAAATCATCATCTATGGAAATATGCGGTAGGGTCAGGATCCTGGGGGCTGAAGTACGCTGAAGTAGAGCATTGTTTCTTTGCATCAGAACCACCAAATGCTTGATTAGACTGACCAGAAAAAAATGGAAAGGCCAGCAGTAGTGTTTATACAAATATCATGGCATACAATGCTTCATAAAAGGGAAACAACCCTCATATTTTTAAATATACCCAAAACAAGACTTCAAGGAGAGAAAGAGAACCAGAAATGACAGAAACAGTTATCAGCTATTAATGATAAATTCGGTATTTAACCTTAAGATTTGTTGACTAGTTTATCTACACTGGATTATTTTAACACTTTCAATTGTTATGCATAAGATTATGTTTCTATATTAACATAATATATGTAGCTTGTGGGTATTCAGATATTTGGGAATTCTAAAAAACACAGTATAAAGGAAATTAAGCCAAATTTGTGTTTAACTTTACCTGATATATGGATTGTGCTGGTTTTAATCCATTTTCCCTTATTCTAAATTAAAAAATTTGTGACAATTTAAAAAAAGACATTTTCATCTAAACAAAAATATCATAAAGCAAAACTGACTTTTGCTCTGTTATAATCTGGTGGGCTTAAAATAGATAATGCCATGTTAACAAGGAATTACTACAGGTGGTTGCTTAAATATATTTATTTGCTTTCTTTTTATAGTAGGTATGCGCTAAATAAAAGTCAACACTCCTATCAAGAGAGTAAGTAAATGTAGAAACATCAGTTCTACAACAGCTATTTTTGCTCCTTCCCTTTTCTGAACAGCAATTAGTAAAGCAACCCCTTCCCCTCCTCCCCAGTGCTGTCAAGCTGTTCAGAGCAGTTTGCAACTCGACAATGGTACCATTGTGAATGCTCTCTGGGCTTCCTTCCCACAGAGAGTTAAATGGGCAGTTCCTGCTGCCCATGATTGGTGTCCAGTGAAATAATACTCAAGAGCCAGGTTTTATCAGCTTCACGCCAAAGAAGTGAAGCCAGGGAACCCAAGCCTTCATATCATACTGGACCATATGCCAACCCTGATGGCCCCAAAGGTTTATCACTATGAATCAGGATCCATCATGTCCCTTGTGAAATTTCACTTCACATACCTTATGTGAAATGCAAAGCTTCACTAAAAACCGAACCTTCTTTACAATTGGCATGAACAGATGGACGGTAACAGTGGTTTGGCAAGCAAAAGTTAAGATTTAAATAGGCTGTATTCTAGTGTTTGAGAGGAAAAGCAGTTAGAAGAAAATGGGGAGATTTGTGACCCATACTTTAATTTTAATTCCATTATTGTTATTAAAAATTCAATGGCAAAACCCCTTATGTTTAGTAAAAGGAAAAGAATGGATTAAAAGCACTGCAATTCCTATGTCAAACAAGGTTAAAGACTAATTTCAGCTTCACATCCTTCATTCTTTGCTCTCTGAAATCCACAAATAGCATCTAAATCTACTGCTCTTTTTATATTTAAACAAAGACTAGAATAAAACTTGTACATTATGTAGTAGGTGTAATGAACGTAATGTGAACATACCAGTGCACCTTCATCACTAATATAAAAAACATAGGGTTTAACAGAGGAAAAAAAAGTCCCTGTTCTATCACAGGTGAGAATTCAATGAAGATGGAAGCAGAGAAACTTCATTTTGCTATTTTTAATGAGAGTTTGTACCACACCTGATACAGTTCTCCACCTTCCTTGTATTGCATGCACTATGACACGATCCAACTGTTAAGATTGGCATATGTGGTCCATACTGCCACACTGGATTTGAAAAAACAGGTAAGATGGTGGTAGTGCTTTCTTTCCTTTTGTTATTTTTGCCAAAGCCAATGTACTGTCAGAATAGGATAAAAAAAATGCCTCATTTATCAATAACACAAACAAGCATAACAGTATGCAAAAGCACAGTAAGGCATAAAAGTACAGTAAAAGTGTAAAGAAGGCTTGTTATGCAAGAATGTGAGTCTATCATAAAACTTAAGACTATGAAAATTTCAAATGCTCTTTTTGAAATGGCAAATATATGTAAATATTATCACACAGAGAACTTCTTAGTCTTATTACTATTAGCCTGGAAATTACGACTAAGTATAAAAAAATACTTTATTTAAATAATCTATAGACTAACTCATTTTAGAAAGGCTTTACTATGAAAGGAAAATACAGTCAAGCTTGCTCTGCTGTGCGAGAAGTAAAAATTATATAAAAGCAAAAGGGATTGTCACCTTAGACACTGGCTGTTATTTATCGGTAGTAACATTACAAAACCAAGTTTATGTTTTGTTTTGTTTTTCTGCTTGACTGCATTATTTGGTTTGGGCCTCATGTGCTATTACTCTTCCCTTTGCTTTATACCACCCAATACTAAGGAACTCCTTCTATCTTTTAGCCACATTACTCTTTTATCCCTTCATGCTTCCCTGGTAAAACCACTCCTAATTTCCTCCTACCCACTAACCTCTCCCACTGTAATAAAATTAATCACTTTTACCATCCTATTGTAGGTATCATTACTGCTGGACTCCTCACCAGAAGGCACTTCATTCATTCACTACTCACTCATTCACCCACCCATCCATCCATTTGGACTGTACCAGACTGTAAGCTTTGAAAGCAGTGGCTGTTTTTCTATCCCCAGCCTTTCTACATAGTGCCTCCTATATGGTAGGTAGTCAAGAAACATTTGGTGAGTAAATGAAAGATCCCAACTTGCTTAGCAACCTTTGTTTGGGGTAAAGAAATATAAACTTTTTTTTTATGTGAACAAGTTTGGGTGCCATGTAACTTCTATTGAGACAGTCACTTTTCCCCCTTTTATATTGACTTATTTAATAAGATTTTATTCCTTTATTTCTGAGGATCTTAAACATACTTAAAGTCATTTTGATGTTATTTAGTATAGCCTTTTTAAATACTTAAATCTGTCATTGGTACATTAAGTGTTCTTGGTAGAGAATAAAAATTGAAAATATCTTGAATTGATATAATGAAATAGAAAAAATTGGTCAAATAAGTCATTTTTGTGAGCTCCCATTGTTTAAATATAGGAAAAGTAATTATTATTGGTTTTTATTAGTAAAATGATCATCTCTAGAGAACATTAAAAGATGCCATTTTCAGACATTGGTTCAATTCTACAGAACAACCTTCACTATTATCAAAAATATCTTACACATCAGAAAGATCTACACTTATTACCTTTATATCTTTTTGAAAGGACAAAGGCATATTTACTAGACCAAAACTAACATTTTTAAAGGCATGCAATAAAATATTCCCACAATGACTGTAAGGTAACCTCTCAAAGTACCAATAACATCATCAATAGGCATATATTACCATTTTTTCAAAAAGAACAGCTGAATAAAATAAAACTGATATAAGAATATATTAGAATCACAATAGAGGTGTTGCACATATCCAGGGTCCCTGTTTACTCTGTGTGCATACATAGACTATAAGGTTTAGCAGTAAAATCCAGGTCAGGGAAGGGGGATGTTTAATCACAAGCTTTTTTAAAAAAAAAACCTTCAATAATGATGCCCATCTCTAACACAGGAGACTGAAATGCTCCCATTACAGAGCACATTGTTAAGTAAATAAGAATGTTTGTCTGCTTTTAGAAAGGTCCTACCACAATGGTTAATTTCAAAGGCATAAGGGCTGCAAGCATTTCAAAAGCCACAAAGCCTGGATCACTTACTTGGTGAGACATCTTATTGAAAGAATTTTTCTTCTTTTGAAGTATGAATGACCACAATCATAAATCTTAGAGTTTGTAACAAATAACCAATTTGTCCATGATGTTTAAGACTTTCATTTAGGAAGTATGTAGAACATACAGCACTAAAGATATTGAGGGCTCCTACTGGAATCTCTGATGTAGGTGGTGCGAAGGTTCAAGTGAAACTGAAGAACTTAGCAGTATGTAGACTCCCATAGCTGCCCCTCCCAGCTCTCCTGTGGCTACCACTTTCCTGGCTTTCAGCAGGGAGTGTAAGCCTTCAGGACTATAACTACTGCTGCCTCTGTCCTTGGGGAGTGGGGGGTGGGGTGGGGCATTAAACTGTACTCTTCCTAAGACAACATCTGTCACTTCAACACACAAGTGTGTTTGGCTCACTTTTCTCCTTGACAGATCCTGACTGCCCCCTCCTCCCCACAAGAAGTAGAGGGGGAAACTTCATTGACTATTGATCTCTGAAAATCATTTTCATTAAACTGTAATGCCAATAAAAATATAATGATGAATCAGCCAAAATACAACACCTTTGTGTTGTATGCTATTTTGGCTTGTTCATGTATCAGAGGCAGTTTCTACTGTTCTTAGATTTCCTTTTCTTACCTATCCAGCATGCTCTTACAATTGTAGCCTAGACTAATACAAACCACCAAATATAACAAGGAATGACTTATTTTAAAAATACACTGGGAAATGAATAGAAATTTTCTGTTAAAGAAAAAGTGAATAGTTCATCCATCCACCCATGAATCCATCTACCCTAACCTGTACTATTACAACTAATTGCTAGCCACTTATCGCTGTGCTAGAAGTTAGTGAAACCAGGATTAGTAAGACTTATTAATATGTGCACACACAGTAACAAAATGTTATAAGGCAGTGTGTTGCTTAGTGAAGGAAACCCTTTTTTTTTTTTATACAATGTTTGGGTCATGCAGAACGAATATATTAGGTGGAAGATAGTAGAGAAGGGCATTCATGGGGCAAAAACACAGAAAAGAGAAGGGCATTCAGGGATGATATAAATGGTCTAGCTAGACACAGATAAGGTGTCCTGGGTGTCAGTGTGGTTGGACATGAGAGTAAGAATGGAAGGCAGAGCTGGAAGGAGTACAGGTATGTTTGACAAAACTACAGTAAGAGATATGAGGTTGGGAGGGTTAAGCTAATAAGCACTGCTTGCATGTAGCCAAAGAATTCACACAAGAATTTCAATACACAGTCAAGAGTCAGCACAAGTCTTTTTGTATACTTATATTTGTGTTTTAGAACACAATTGCATGAATATTTCTAGTGTAGAGCATAATAATACCATCAAGTATCCCAATACCATCAAGTATCAGGTAACTACCATTTTCTGAGCTCCTGTTACACGACAGGCTGCTTAGTGCTTCATGCAGATAATTTAATCCTTACAGCAGTCTTGAGTTTGGTACTTTTTACAGATTAAAATAAAACTCAATAAGTGGTTCTGGACTTTGAAACCTGGGCTGATTTGCCAACCAATCAGCTTCCACATTTTAAAATATAATTTACAAATTAAGGACAGTCCATATTTATATTACCTTCTGAAGAAATAATCTTCAAAACACAGTATACATAAAATTATGTAGTTCCTCAATAAACTCACTTTCTTCTAACATGAAATGGCAGCAATATTGATGGGCCTCCCTAAGAGGTTTTATAGTGTTCTATCATAATGAATGGCAAACTACATTAGTGGAGCCAATCAATTACATTTCATTTCATTTTGGCTCTCATACTTTTGCAACAAGTTCTTTACATTTGAGTAGCAGAACTGCAGGGATAACAAACTGTGACTAATTGAAGAATGATCATTGACTTCTGGTAATTTGTCTGATAAAGTTAAACAGAAACCCAATTCTGGCATTTACAAAAAGGTCAAATCTAAACAGATTAGAACAAATCAAATAATATTGGTTTGGTAGGAAAGAATATTAAACCTAGAAAGAATGTGTTTTTAAAAGATGCCATTTAATTCTATAATATCCCCATAGTGTGTAATTCAGAATAGCACATATATATTATGTACATACATACAAAGCCCCTACATATAAATGACAAGAATTTTTACAGACATGCTGCATTCCATCTACTAAAATCCCACCCTCTGAGGCCTAGATTTTCTATGCATTCTTCCTTTATTTTCTTACTCCCAAAGTAATAACTTCTTCCTTAGAACTCCCAGGGCACTTAATCTATAACCCTATGTCACATTTTATCTTATAATTATTAATTTACATATTATTCTCTCCCCTCTTAAATTATAAGCTTATTGGAGAAAAAAAATTACCATCGACAGCTGCCCCTTGAACAACATAGGGGCTGGGGTGCTAACACCCCATGTAGCCGCCAAATCTTTTAACTCGCCCAAAACTTAACTACTAATAGCTTACTGCTGATCAGAGCTTTACTGATAAGTTGATTAACACATTTTGTATGTTACATGTGTCTCATACTGTATTCTGAAAATAAGCTAGAAAAAAATATTAAAACCGTAAGGAGGAAAAAATACATTTACAACATTATACAGTATTTACCAGAAAAAAACCCAAGTAAGTGGACCTGTGCAGTTCAAATCTATGTTGTTCAAGGCTCAACTGTGATTTGTCTCTACATGTTTCTCAAATCTTTACTACTATCATAAAAAGTGATCAGGAAATATTTTTGATGGAAAAATAACATACAGTTCTATTTCTTGAGCTGGTGGTAGTTAAACTGTAATTATTCACCATATACTACATTTAGAATTTATGTACTTTTTTCAAATTATATTTTACAGTGAGAAAGGTTAAGAAGAAAAATTTAAGAAAAATGGGACATGTGAGACAGTTAATTTTGTCAACTTGGCTAGGTCATAGTATCCAGTTTTTGCTTAAACACCAGTCTTGGTGTTGCTGTGAAGGTATTTTTTCAAATGTGATTACCATTTAAAATCAAGAGACTTTGAGTAGCTGATACTCTATAACATGTGGGTAGGCCTCAACCAATCAGTCGAAGGCCTTAAGAGAAAAGACTGAGGTCCCCACAGAAGAAAGGAATTTTACCTCCAGATGCCTTCTCACTCAGATTACAGTATCAACTCTATGTAAGAACTCCTGCAGACTTCAGACTTGCCAGTCCCCACAACTGTTTAAGCTAATTCCTTAAAATCTTTCTCTCTTTAGGTATGTATGTACCTATATCCTATTGATTATTTTTCTGAGAACCCTAATACAACATGATTATATGCTGTAACTTCTGAAAATTTCTTTGTGTAATAAATTTCATGTTAAAAAAACAGTACATACATAGCATATTTAACATTTGTACATAGTTGAAATGTCTCTATGATCATAAAAAATGCTTTAAAATGTTTATTTAAGGTATAGAGTAATGATAGCTAAGATCATGAAATTAATGCATTATTATTCCCACTGCAAAAAGCCAAAAAAAAAAAAAAATTAAAACAACAAAACAACCTAACCCCAACACATACACACACGCGCACACACACACACATATTCAACAGGTAACTAACAAGTGATGGCTAAGATCAACCTGAAATACCCTCAGGTCCACTGGTTACCCAGAATCTGCCTATTCTTCCTCCCCAGCATTGCATTTCAATTCTAATTGCATGATCAAACCAACAAATTGAACTCGAGACCAAAAAAAAAAATCACCTTGCTGACAAAGACCAAGGTTGCAAGAAAATGCTTTTCAAGTACAAGTAATGCAAGAAATGACAAGTGAAGTGAAGAAGAGGTTTCAAAGCTTGAAAGACAGTCATCAATACTGACAGATTACTGTAATTCTGGCTGCCAGCATGATCGATTTGGACAGCATATGACAATCAATATTGTTCTCATTTAGTGAACAACATTAGATTCATAGTTACAGAAGATGTTCCCAGGATAAAATTTAAACTGTATTTAATGATCATAAATAGCACAATTTATGCTGTGGAATCTTAGTGGGTACTTTTATTGGGCATAAAATAACTAACACAGCAGTACAATTATCCAAAAATAAGTGAGTTTATTATATATTCTTTTATCCCTTTATTTCTCTTATGAGGATTAAAGTAGTAACTGGTGGTTTTCAAAGCCTACTTCTATTTCAATTTCTGTCGTAATTTCTGTTAAGTTCTATTGATCTGTTTTAGAACACATGATTTTTTTCCTTAATGGGAACTTACCTGGATTTGTCAAAAACATACATTTTAAAATTTAATATATTTCTGAGCTATGTATTTACTATTTAAAATTCAAAGACATATATATTTCAATATCTTAAAAACACCTAGTTGTAACTTAGTATATAAGGTTGCATTTAAAAATCAAATAATCTACTTGTATGAAATCATTTCCCCTGACATTTAGAATTAATATAGAACTTTGTGAATCCTTCTAAAAGATGACTATATATTCCTCATATGAACAAAGGTTAGGAGCATCTTTATTAGATACTTAAATAGTATGAGGAAATAATTTCCATATAGCTGCTAAATTCAAGTGATCAAGTCAAGAAAAATTTCTTTGAGCTGTCTGATTTTATGTTATTATTCTGAGTGTTCTAGAAGTGGTTCTGATGGAAATTGCTCATATTTGCTGTGTAAATAAAGTGTTCATATTTACTCTTTCAATCTGAAAGTATATCTCATCTAAGAAATTTTCTCCATTGTGGTACCTATTAATGTCTCAGCAAGATGAACTATTTAAAAACTTCAAGAAACAAGACTGAAAATCCAATCCAATCAATTATCCTACCAACCAACCAAACATAAAAACTCAAATAGGCAATTCCTTGGTGTTGGGTACAGTTGTTTTAATATTGACTATAATCTTTACAGATAACAGAATTAATTGCTGCACAAAATAATGTACCCTATTTACTAAGCACATCCAAATTCATTACCTCATTTAATCCTCACAATAATTCTGAGATGCGTATTATCTTTTTTTGCAGACAAAGAGAGTGCGGTTTAGAAATTCTGTGACTAGACCAAGGTCACAAGGCAGAGCTTGAGTTAAAATCAATATTTTTTTTAACTACAAATCCAGCCACCTCTAGTATACCTCTAGTATACCATGCAAATCTGAAATAGTTCTCAAGAATATTAACCTAGATGCCGGAAGAAGAAATTAAGCCATAGCCCCAATACTTTTAATTTTGCATTTTTAACTACTTGGTAAGGTATGCATCTTAAATGTTTGTACCTTGGGTCAGAAACAGTTTGTGTTTGCTCAAAAAAATTGAATTCCTGTTTTATGACACAAGAGGCAGAGTTTTTATACTACAGTCTAATCTCTCTCATCACTTTCCCAAAATATTTAAGGCATTCTTTCAACTGTGTCTTAAATGAAATGGCAGAGGACACTAACCTTAGGGTGAACATCAGGATCAGGCAAACTGTAAGGAGGCAAAGGTCAGAAAGAAGACAACCTCAGAGAAGTTGACACTGTGGATAAAAATTAGTTTATGGGTAATAATCTGCATATTCCTTATAGGATTAGCTACCTTTTTAGAGATATTCAGGAAGTAATAAACCAAATCATTACATTTCACAATGACCACTTCAAATCTGAACTTTCAACTTAAAAGTGAAGATATAACTGTCATAAATAAAAAATGCTACATAAATGTCATTAAGCTTAATGTGCCATGCCATGATCTACCTATAATTCCATTTCAAGGCATCAGAATACATGAGCAATTACATAGGAATTGGATTGTTTAATTTTCATCAAAAGAGAGAATGTATGTGGCAGACTCACAATAAATCCATTTCACGTGGAATAGAACATAGGATAGTTTAAAAAGCCTTCCCTGTAAAGCTTAACAACTTATTAAGTAAAAGAAAAATAACTGAAATGGTTTTAATCATATAGAAAAGGTACACGGAAATACAAATTCATTTTAGAAAGGAATATCAGAAAACAATTTAAAATTTAAAACTGTGTACATATTATGTGACAGGCATTGCTCTAGAGCTTTATACATATTGACTCATTCAGTTCTCATAACACAATGAGCTAGACGTTATCATTCTCATTTTATAGATATGGAAACTGAGGCTCAGAGAGGTTAAATAATTTGCCCAAGGCTAGACAGCTAAGGAAGTGATGGCCAGCATCTGAGTCTAGAAATCTGGCTCCAGAAGCCATGTTCTTAAACATTCCATGTCCTCTCATACTTCCATGTCTTTGTTTATTTTGTTCCCTCTGCCTGGAATACTCTTCTCAATCTCATCCACCCAATTAACTCTTATTCATCATCTTTCAATATTCAATCTTCACATTTCTCAGAAGTGTTTCCTGACACTACTACCCCTTCCAGCTGAGAGGCTGCTTGTCATTATACATCCAGAACACACGTATACATAACTCTGTTACAACACATGCACTAAAAACAGTATATTTCCTCAACTAGATTGAATACTTTATGATGACTATTTTGGTTATTTTTATACATCTACAGTGTCAGAGTACTAGCAGTACTCTAGAGTATTACCAAAAGATAAGAACTGATTAGTAGTATATAAAAGAAAATACATCACTCAAATATTGTAATTGCTCAAACGCTGGGGAGGAACTCTATCATATATTAGTAAGTCGAAATTCACCTAACACATCAGAAACACTTACCTTGGAAAATAGACATGTATTAGAGTAGAAACCATACTGTTAAAAAGGATACAAGTTTTGATACAATGGAATCAGAGATTTCAGAGCACGGCTTGCATTTATAGCTGTTGCTCGAACCATAATGGGTAGGACCTTTCCATTCACAATAGCACCATCAAAAAGTGGACCAAAGAAGGGAACCTGATAGAGAATTTAGAACATAATTTTATCCTCATATTGGAGAAAAGTTATAAGAATAATCAAGACATTGCACACAAAAATGTTTCTACTTCCTCTTTAGTTATTCCTCCAGTAGAAATACTATCCAAATTCAATTCTTTTCCACGATTAACACCAGGACAATAAACCAAAAGTGCCAAAGGTCTACAGGGTATACCATTCAAAAGAACTGCGTTTCATTTAACTGACTAAATAATTCATATTCCCTGACAGTTTCCAAATTTCTGTAGCCTCAATTGTACCAAAAATCCAACACTAGAAATAAATTCCTTTTCCTCCACTGAGTAAACACAGTGAAGAGAATACGTCCTTATAGGCAGCAAGTTAGTTAGTTCTTCATTACTCTTGTGTGATACCAGCTTTACTACAGAACCTAAAAGACTTTTATTACATGGTTTATTAGACAAAAAATCTGTGTTTTCGTAATTGTCATTTTTATCAGATGACTGACAGTTTCGACAAAGTTATCTTGTTTGAATATGGTTGGTACAAATGACAGCCGAAGGCAAGGATATGAGCTGTGAATAACACAGTAAATATTTAAAAAATATGGCTTTGTGGCCATATATTGTCCCTGAGGCATAGTCTTCTTTGATTTTTAAATCTTTTTTAAAGATTATTTGAGAGAGAGAGCGCGCAGAGCCAGGGAGAGAGAACACGAGTGGGGGGATGGGCAGAAGGAGAGGAAGAAACAGGCTCCCTGTTGAGCAGGGACCTTGACATGGGGGGTAGGGGAAGTGCGGAGGTGGGGGAGGTGGTCACTGAGCCCAGAACCGGTTCTGGGATCATGACCTGAGGTGAAAGCAGATGGTTAACCAACTGAGCCACCCAGCCTTCCCTCTTCTTTGATTTTTTTTTTTTTAAACAAAAACCTGCGGCAGTGGGGCTGCAGGGGGGGGGAGGGGGTGACATTGAAAACAAAATCAAACAAAAACAAAAGAAGAAAAAGAAAAACCCATTAAAAATGTAAGAACCATTAATAGCTTGCAGGCTGTATAAAAATAGTAAGTGGGCCATAGTTTGCTGACCTTTGATTTAGATAAATCCTCAAAAAACCTGGCTGTAAGTTTAAATTCACCCCTGGGAAACTTAGTCCAATTCAAGAAATTCTAAAGATTCATGATCAACTGTCAAAAAATAGCTTTTCTATCAATTTAAAAGTATTCAATTAAAAAAGTAAGAAAGACACCAAAACACTATCACACTTTTTAAATTATTTTGAAGGAAATACTTCTGCAAATGTATTTCGACCCTATGGTATAAAAGATCCAACCAGAACTTTTGTTTTGTTTTGTTTTGTTTTTGGACTTTGTAGAACTTTCCTTTATTAAGGAACATGACTAAATAATCATGTAATCCTTAGTAAGATATATTAACTAAAAATACAGGAAAGATTACTTCTTACTGTGTCTTTTAGGAAAGTATACACAATCATCCTCTTAATAAAAGGTAATCTTTTTGTGAGTTTGGTAGAAAGAACTTCCACTCGGGCACTACCTTAGCCTTCTCCCATTTGAACATAGTTTCTTGCTATTTTTCCAGTTTCAGCTGCTTCTGAACGAGACTTAGGCAATTTACATAGGTACCAGAATCTGTGTCTCGCTTCCCCGTTTTCACAACCTGATATGCCTAGTCTAATCCTTCTTAAAGAAGAAACTCACAAACCCACACAGAGTTCAAAATATATTATTAAAATGTAACATAAGGAGTTCTTACCTCTGGTTTTTTCATTATCTGAATACTGAACATGTGATTTTTCATAGGATATATTACAATAAGGACATCACCAAATTCTGTAGGAATAATTCCTCTCCTGTAGTCTCTAGTATGCTCCGACCAAACAATGTGTACTTCGTCATTTCCCAAATGTCTCAACTGGAAAACCAAGAAGATAGTTCATAGTGCTTTAGAAAAAAGCATATAATTCTTCATACAGCTAATGACAATATATTATACTATACTATAAAAAGATTAAAAGGTAAAGAAAAAAACATAAATATCATTTGATCATTTTCCACAACACGTGAAACACACTCAAAACATTAGGAGACACTGCAAAAGACCAGAAAATTTTCAGCTGTCAACAGTCAATGGGGGGGGCGCCTGGGTGGCTCAGTGGGTTAAAGCCTCTGCCTTCAGCTCAGGTCATGATCTCAGGGTCCTGGGATCAAGCCCTGCATCAGGTTCTCCACACAGCAGGGAGCCTGCTTCCTCCTCTCTCTCTGTCTGCCTCTCTGCCTAATTGTGATCTCTCTCTCTCTGTGCAAATAAATAAAATCTTAAAAAAAAAAGTCAATGGGAAGCAGAGAAATTAGATGAAGAAAATTCACATACAGCCCAAATTCTCTTAACTAGCAACTATACTAGTTTCCCACTACCAAATTATAAGATTGTTTAAATGTTTTAAAAAGTGAGCTATGTAAGATTCTTCTCCTTTTTTTCCTGACCATTCTCTCAAAGTCTAATGAGCAGTAAAGTTGCCTAAAGAAGGCAACAGGAAGAGAAGGAAAAGAAATAGAAAATTCATAAACTGCGTAAATAATCTATTAAGAGAAAAGTGACCATATTTGGTTCAACATTTTCCCAGGGTTTCTTTGCCTATGGAATGCTGTCTATGAAATTCTTCCAAACAGACTTCTTGAAATGTGTTAGACTCTCAAGATGTTGTTTAAATATTTGTGGTGCTTACAAAAGTGCTTCTGGCAATCAGAGGGAGTTAACATTATGATGGTTAAAATTATAAAAAAGCAAAACATCCAAAAATTTAATTTCTAAGTTATTAGAAAAATGAACTTAATACCCATTAGTCTTGAGTTTTCTTCAATGAGATTATTATATAAACATGTATTTTATTTTTATTATTTTTATTTTTTATTATTATCTGCTCCAGGGTTACAGGTCTGTGAGTCATCAGGCTTAAACCTTTCACAACACTCACCATAGCACAAACCCTCCCCAATGTCCATAACCCATCCACCCTATCCTTACCCTCCCACCCCCCAGTAACCCTCAGTTTGTTTCTTGAGATTAAGAGTCTCTTACAGTTTGTCTTCTTCTCGATCCCATCTTGTTTCATTTTTTTCCCTCCCTACCCCCATGATCCCCTGCCCCGCCCCTTAAATTCCTCATATCAGAGAGATCATATAATTGTCTTTCTCTGATTGACTTATTTCACTTAGCATAATACCCTCTAGTTCCATTCACATTGTTGCAAATGGCAAGATTTTGTTTCTTTTGATGGCTGCATAGTATTCCATTGTATATATATACCACAGCGTCTTTATCCATTCATCTGCTAAACATGTATTTTAATATAAAATTTGGTCATCTTATATTAATTGATTCTATCACTGCAAACACCTGAGTCCATTTTTGGTACATATTTCATATGAGCTCTTCTACTACTTTCAGATAAATGGATACACTATATATGTGACACGCTGAAGGTTTAGAAGGTTTGGAAGAGAAAACCAGGATAAGTGCCATCGATATTTTTTGATGAGCTAACATATAATTTCTATTTTTGAAATATGCAATCTACTTGGCTTCAAGACCACAGAGCAGGAAAAAAGTTAAATGTGTGATTTCAACAAACAAAAAAGTTAGGTCTAATTAACGAAAGGCTCTCTGTTCTGTTACCCTTAGCCTTGGAGGTTTCATTTTTTGTTTTTAAGTAAGCTCTACGTGCAATGTAAGACTTGAACTCATGACCCAGAGATCAAGAGTTACACACTCTACCAAATGAGCCAGCCATGCCCCCCATAACCCTGGAGTTCTTAACCTGGGTGCGAGGGGTCTGTGAATATTTGAAAATTACGTGTAGAATTCTGTGTATTTTTCTGAGGAGAGAGTCTATCAAATAGGACTATGTAACACAAAAAAAGCCAAGAACCAGTGTTCTAATGGTTTTTAAAGTCCCTAACAGTAGTCTATCTAGGAAATCCTAATTACTATGACTGTCTAATATTAAAGTATGTGAAAATATAAGGCAAATCCCTGAACTTTAATATTTGCATTCCTAAGCAAGAAATGCCCCATCAGATACTTCGATGGATTATAAGACAGTACCCAGGCTAAATGTATAGACCAGAATCTATTATTTAAGAAATAGAGTATAAAAATATTTATTTTCTTTTAAGAAGACTTTTTGTTAGGCTTAAGTATATTAATTTTTTTTAATTTTTGGAAACCATAACCATACTTACTGCTCTAAATGTATGATAGTAGGCCTAACCATCAAAATATTGTTTAAGTTTTAATTCTCATTATTTACACCACACCACACACGTGTGGACACACATACCCATTGAACAATATAAATTTAGTACTTGGGCTCTGTGACATTTTTAAAAACCAAACAGATTACACAACTTAGAAAAGCCATGGCTCTATAATTCCATTTTTTAATCAAAATACTTTAAAAATATCCTTCCTATACAGCCATCCCCATGTGTCAGCTTCCCTAATAGGTTTATGTTAACTGAATACAAAAGAAATGTGAAATAAATTTAACCAGGAGGGATGATCCAATCTAATTTTGATACATTAATGTCATATGCTGTACATGTTACAATAGCAGCCAGATCTAATACTAAGCTCCAGGCTATACTGAGATTTCCAAATGGCAGATTGTTCTAAGTGATATCAAGTATAATTGAAGTAATAAACGATAGTAAAAGCTGAGCACACTGTCAGGAAGAATTTAAGTATTTACTTTTTAAAATTAAATGAGTTAGGTTAGGAAAGACAAGACAACTGAAATAATGCAGGTCTCAATTTACAGAAAATTCCTTTTATTTATCTGCTACATTAACCCTTGAACTCTTGCCAAAGCTATCTATAATTTCTAGTGCCCACTTATCTAAAGAAATGAGAGAAAAGGGCAACTAAAGTTTTATCTTATAACCAAAGCTTGTTTTCAAACATCTACCACAGAGTATTAAAAGTCTATTACAGAAGTTTAATGGAAAAAAAATATATTTTTACTAAGACACTGTAATGAAGGTATTTGTGGCAAAGAACCACACATATAACAAAGTCATTCTAAACATAACATGTTCAAGCATTCTGAGGGGAAATCTTCAAGAACATCCTTATCATTTTTTTCGTATCATTTTTTAAAGAGTAATTATGTTGTCCTGATTAGGCATGTTTTTGTATCTTTTGGTCTTTAAAACCTGAAACATAAACACAAATTGAGAAATTGCTAACTATTGCTATATATATTTTATGAATTTTTGAAAGGTTACTGAATGAATTTTGAGTATTAACAGTTAATAGAAATTTCAGAAGTACGTTTGACATATTTAACGTCCTAATCTCTTAAAGTCCTAATCTCTTTAAAGTCCTAATCTCTTATGGACTTACCAGACTGTGTCCTGTGTATACTCTCTAGGTTTTTCTATACTCTGAGAACTCTCAAGGAGTTCCTACCTACATGTTTTTGTACCCAGATACCAATCACTTCTTAAATAGAGTACAAAACATGGGATGAATCTGCTAAATGACTAGCGATGAAATAATTCTTCCAAACTCACTTCAAATGCTGCTGAAATAATTTTTATTTCAGGGGATATAATATAGGCAGCAGATGATCATTATCAATTCATGAAGATAAAGTACTTAATGAAATTCAACATCTGTAAAATTGAAGTCCTCAATACATTATAGAATATCAGCATTGGAAGAGACCCTAAAGTTCTGATTTCCCACCCAATAAAGAGCTCCCACCGCAATATCCTTGACAAGTAATCCTGCCTCTGTCTGAATACTTCTAGGGTTAGGAACTTTACACCTTCATGAGTCAGCCTATTCATTTTTAAAGAGCTACAGTCATTAGAACATTCTTTATACTAGGCTAAAATTTGCTTCCTGAATTGGAAGCTAGTTCTTCTAAAATGAGCCTTACCAAATAAATCCAGTCTATATTCTATACATTATCTTTTCAGATATTTGAAGATGGGCCCAATATATATCTCAAGTTTTCTTTTCCATGTTAAACATGTCCTTAGAGTTCCTTCTCTTATAGCTTACAAATCTATTCATTATCTTGGATTATTACCTCAGTTTACTGATGTTTCTATTAAATTGTGGTATCTGGAATTGAACACATTATTAATATATGCTCTAATACAATCAGCTCATTAGTGGGATCACTTCCTCTGTTCTGTTACTAAGTTATTTTCTGCATTTTTACAAAGTTGGCTCAAATGGAAGGTGTAATCAATTCAAACCCTTAAGTCTTGTTCTTACAAAGTTCTAAGCACATAAAACTGCTAGATTTAAAGGGAGAATTTCATATTTATTTTTATTAAATTTTACCTTGCCAAGTTCAGATTATCCTTAAACCTATCAGAGTCTTTAATAGCCTGATTCTGCTATTCAATGTGTTGGCTCTCTCTTACCCAGATTTGGGTTATCCTTATTCAATTTCTTGTGTCTTCATTTAGATTTTGGATAAAAATGTCAAGTGGGACAAGTCTGGGTAACAGCCTTATAATAAATCATCATAAATGTTCCTCCTGGTTAAAATAATATCCAACATTTATTAAATTCTTACTATTCTAAGTGCTTTGGCATAACTTAGTTTTAGCAACATGCTACAAAGTAAGTATAATTATTATTACCCCTATTTTTATAGGTGAGGAATTGAAACTTAAAAAGATAAATTCACTTGCCTGTCATATGACTAGTATGTGGCAGAGTCAGAACTGAAACCAAGGCAGTATAATTCCAGAAACCATACTTTAACCACCTCCCTATATGCCTTTCATTAAATAATTAATGTCTCTAGAAGTGCTCATACAACCAGTAGAACATACTTACTGAACTATTATTAAGACCACATTTCTTCAGCTTGTTCACAACAAACAACTTAGCTAAATGCTTTATACTGTCAATGGCCTTCCCTGATCTAGTAATCCTATTAAAACGAATTCAGTTACTTTGATTTGATTTGTTTTGGTGAACTCATGGTGGCTCCCAGTGATCACTACTTCATTACCTAAGTGCTCACAAACCATCTATTTAATAATCCTATTTTGTTAGGCATTGACATGGAGCTCATGAATGTTAATTTTGGTAGTTAGTGGGCTATTCCATGTCCTTTTATGAAAATCAGATGTTTGCCTATCTTAAGACAACAAAGTATTTTCATTTTCCATGATTATCAGAGATTACATTCAATTTTAGATTTCCTCAATGCCATGAAATATCATTCATCTGGAGCTGGAAACTAGATTTCATATAAAGTAACTATATCATCTTTCACAAAATCAGCCTACCCTCTGACTTCCCCATTTCTATTGAAAGTACCTAACAACTAATTATAATTACTCAGGGTCAAAATCTGAGAGTTTTCAGTTTTTCAATTTCCATTTTCCTTACTGTATCTCTAACAAGCTCTTCATTTTTTTTTTAAAAACATTAGATTCCTTTTTTGTACTTTCCTTCCTATTTCATCTACTGTTGTCCTAGGTCATATATTAGTCATCCTACATATCTGAACTAGTTCATGAGTTCTTAAAACGCTTCTCCCCGACCAGCCACTTTTCTTCATACGTTAGCAAATACTGAGAACTGGCTAAATGCATCATGCTGGTTTGCGTAGATACAATGGTGAAAAAACAAAAAACAAAACAGACATAGTCTCTGCTCTCACAAAGCTTCAAGTCCAGTGAAGGAGATAGAGTAAAAGAATTAATAATTGAATAATTACTGATATCGATAATCCTCTAAATATACTTCTCTGAATGCAAATAACAAAGAAAACTGTTCTATAGTGGTATTTGAAGAACACAGAGAAGTTAATTAGGTTAGGCAGTTTGGGAGATAGTGGTATACATGCAGAAATTTAAACTGATTAATATTGCCTCCAGCCCTCATTCTTTCCCCCATCTTCCAGGTACCCACACGTAGCAAAATAGACACTATCAAATACTCCTCAATCATGTTTAAAAAGCATACTTTCATACATTTTAGGATCATACATATTTTCATATGTTTACTTACTGTCTGGATCATTCATTTTTAGTAATTAAGAAAACCTTTCTGAATCAATAGGCATGGTGTCTAGTATGTAATTACCTTAGCAGAGTGGGCACTCAATACATATTGCTGAGTATTAAAAAGATAGTCTTGAAAATGCTTTATTGAAATGTGTGACTTCTGTGCAGAAGATGTGTTTGAAAAGACCACAGCTTGAAAACTGGTTTTTGAAATGTCTCAATAACCAACTGAAAAAAAGGCAAATCCCTATTGGACTTGACTTCTAGTATAACTGGAAGCCTGGTGTAAAATTTTCCTTTAACAATTTTCCATCACAGAAACTCAAGAAAACAAAGCTATTATATTTGGAAATTGTTGAGAGTCTGAAGTTTCAGAGAGGGAAAAGCAACAGTTTTTAGACATGTGGGATGACTTCTTTTTTGGTTACATTTGGACGAACATGAACTTCACAATTCTCAGAAGAACACCAGAGGGTGTTCAAGTCTGTATGCTTGTTGTGTTGAAGAAATGGAGAAACTCTACAGATGGGAAAGAAAAAGGATGACGGGAGAGAGGAGACTTGAGAAAGGGCTCAGAAAAAGAACTAGAACAAGACATGATCAGGTTAAGTCTAGTTATAATATCACAGTACTTATCTAGGTAAAATTTTTGTCATTACATAGTTCACAGCATAAAAACAGAATTATCTATAGTTATGGCATTTATTTAAAGATTCCACTTTGATGGTGACAGGTGGCCGTAGTGCCATATAGAAAATAAAATAGGGTAATGCGATAGATAGTGTTACTGGGTGAAGGGGACTTCTTAAGCTATCATGGTTTGGAAAGGTCTCTCTGAGAAACTGTCATGTGAATCTGAGAATAGAACAATGAGAATAAGAAAGCCTGGTGATATGGAGAAAGAGCATTTCAAATGAAAAGAACAGTAAGTGCATACCGTCTGAGATGGGAATGAGCTTGACATGTTGGCAGGTTAGAATGATAGCCATTAGGCCAGATTATGCTAAATGAAAAGGAAAGTGACAGGAGATGTGATCAGAGAGGTAGGCAGGCAGGTGGCCAGATCATGGGGCATTGAAGGCCATAGTGAAGAATTAGAACTTTATTCTACATGCAATGAGAAGCCATTGCTATCACATCCAAATTACATCATGTGCAGTGGTGAGATAAATTTACTCTGAACCATTTATATTTCCTCATTTCTCTATTCTTTTCATAAAAGAAGATTTATAGAAATTGGGGTTAAGGGTAGAGTCCAGGATATTAAAATAGAATTATGTTATGTAACACTGTTATTTTGGGATTAAAACCATAATTCTATACCATTGATTAACTATTATACTAACCATACTTTAACTAAAATAATGAAAAATTTGTTTTTGAATTCATTTTCCATACTATATTTAGCATAGAAGTTCTTTGGAAAGTAAAGTATATTTCAATTTTATTTCTAGACAAAATAAAGAAAAGAAGATTTAAAATTAGAATCAGACCAATCAGGTCAATAAAGATGATTTATTTGGGAAACTATTGGGACCAAATCCCAAAACAGAAAATGAAGTGCTGTCCATTACACTAACAATATTTCAGAGGAAACTGACTTAAGCACCTCTTTCTCCTCTTTTGGGGGGCGTAGGAAATGACAGACTGGAGACTCCAACTAAGTAAATTACAATGATCTCAACTTGATCTTTGTAGAACTTCTAACAGAGTGATTCAGCTACTTACGAACCAGAGTATCATCAAGTGGCCAGAATAAGGAGACCAAGGAAATGAGACAAGCTCCTGTGAACACTTTCTACCAATGCTTACAGTACTTTTGATATTTAAGAGTAAACAGAATAAACTCTGTTAAGTGATTTTTTTCCCATCAATCTTCCTCAGATAGAGATAATTTATAGAACAGATAGCTTTGTCTAGGGTTATATGAGGATTTTTGATATGGTAGTATATTTCTAAGAGAGTACTCTGTTCAATTGAATATTCGATTAATTTGTTCAAAAAGTATAGTCTATGTTGTAAAAATTCTACTGCTACTGTCTTGAGCCTTGAAAAGGCTTCTCTTCACAAGAAGTAAAACACCACACTTAAACGGGTTCAAGGATATTTACCTCTCATTTTGAGAAAATAAAATGTTTAAAAATAATTTACAAAATCACATGATATTTTAAATAAAAAATGAGAACTAAAATTAGTTTCTGTAAGATAGATATAAATGATTTTCTCCTTTCAAGTTTAAAACAAAGAACCAGAGTCATAAATAATTCTAGCTTGCCAGAGGCATGGCTATTTCTTTATACTGACTGTCGACTACCTAATTTAATTAGAGGTATTAAACTCCATGCTGAGGTCAACGAGCCTTACTTCCTCCAATATTACACTTCAACCAGTGCTCATTAATGTGTCTACTGAATGGATTAACACACCTAAAGATATATCTACGGAGGAAAGGGGGACAACCTAATGATATCCAATTGTTCATTTGTAATAGGACACATGTTCTAGGCCTCAACTTATTATCACTAATGTGGAATTTATTAAATTCAGGAGAAAAAATACCAACACAGAAAGTGATTTTTTATTAAGGAGAACTGCTTTAAGACAACTGGTTTCCATGGTTAAGCTTAAATATTTAACCTTTTATTAAAAAGAAACTGATACTATAATAGAGCTAAAATATAAGCCTGTAAAAAAAAATCTTACATACCAGGACTCTGAAGAGCAGATTAGGAGCAAGATTCACAGGGAATTGGGAAGAGGGATACTCAGTATATAGAGAAAAATAAATGTTAAGGTGGTTTTTTATTTCTATAAAAAGAAGGTTTAGAATAGTTATATTGAATTATGAGATCAGGTATATTTTTCCTTTCTACTGAATTAAGTGAAATGTTGCCTCAATTTAGTCCCAACCTGATACAGATTTTATTTAAACTGATTTAAATTACCTGAGAAGAGAACTATACCCTTCCAAAATGATGTTGCTTCATTTCATATTATTTATAATTTTGATGGACTTCACTTTTATATAGTAGATGCTATACATGTGAAAGCAGTGACACTGTAACATTTTCTCACTAAAACAAACACTTTAAATTGCTTTATGTAAAAAAGCCTATCTAATTAGGGTAATTATCTTCATTAAAGCAAGCATTAAAAAGAAAACATAACAAGTATAATTATTATAACTGAAATAATATACATGCTTACATTATAAAATTATAAAAAATTACAAACATATGCTTACATTTTAAAAAGTCCCAATACATCTGACATCTCAATATTAAACAACTGGAATATTATGCCATGTAATTGCTTGTGTCCTTTCTCCTGACTAAATAATTGGAAAAACACTAGCACTTTTCCAGTTGGAATATTATCAAATAAATTTAAATTTAGTATTAGCCAAAAAGGAAAAAAAAGTCAAAACTTTTCCTGGGTGCAATGTCACCAAAATGGTGGACCAGGAAAGCTCCAAGGTTTTGTTCCTCCACAGAAACATTGAAAAAACATGATCGTATATACAGAAACCTGATTCCACAAAAACAGTTAGAGCTAATACATGTATTCAACAGAGCTGCATGATACAAAATCAACACTTGAAAATCAGTTGCATTTCTATATACTAACAATGAACAAATCAAAAAGGAGATTACAAAAATAATACCATTTACAATTGCATCAAAAAGAATAAAACAATGGAGAAGTTAAACTGAGGAGAAAAAAGACTTGTGCACTGAAAATTAAAAACAGTGCTGAAAGAATTTTAAAGACTACAGGAATGAATGGGAAGATATCCCATGTTCATGGAATGGAAAAACTTAATTTTGTTAAGATGGTGATATTACCCAAAGTGATCCAAAAATTCAATGCAATCTCTATCAAAATTCCAACAAGGGGGCGCCTGGGTGGCTCAGTGGGTTAAACCCTCTGCTTTCAGCTCAGGTCATGATCTCAGGGTCCTGGGATTGAGGACCACATCGGGCTCCCTGCTCGACGGGGAGCCTGCTTCCCCCTCTCTCTCTCTCTGCCTGCCTCTCTGCCTCCTTGTGATCTCTCTCCCACTGTGAAATAAATGAATAAAATCTTTTAAAAAAAAAAATTTCCAACAAGGTTCTTTGCAGAAATAGAAAAAGCCACCCTAAAATTCATCTGAAATCTCAAGAGAACTTGAATAGTAAAAATGATACTGAAAAAAAAAAACCCCAACAAAGTTGGACTCAAATTACTTAAGTTCAAAACTTACTATAAAACTACAGTAATTAAAGCATTTAATTAAAGCAACGCCCCCCAACATTTAGACCAAAGAAAAATAATACAGAACCCAGAAAAAAACCCTTGTACATAAGGCCAACTGATTTTTGACAAGAGTGCCAAGATCATTCAATGAGAAAAAGTGCAGTCTTTTTAACAAATAGTGATTGGAAAACTAGATAATCACATGCAAAAGAATGAAGTTAGACTTTTATCTCACACTATATACAAAAATTAACTGAAAATGGATTTAAAAATTAAATGTAAAATTTAAAACTTGTAAAAATCTTAGAGGAAAGCATACAGTAAAATCTTTATGCTATTAGATTTGGCTATGATTTATTGAACTTACACCAAAAGCAGAGACAACAAAATAAAAAACTGGTAAATTGGACTCCATCAAAATTAAAACTTTTGTGCATCAAAAGACACTATCAAGAGAGTGAAGAAAAGCCACAAAATGGGAGAGAAGATTTGCAAGTCATATATCAGGTAAGGGATTAACATCTAGAAGAAATTCTATAATTCAACAATAAAGATGCAAACAACTTAGTTAAAAAATGAGTTAAAGACTGAATAGACATTTCTCCAAAGAAGACACAGAAATGCCAATAAGCAATGAATAGATGCATATCACTAGTCATTAGGGAAATGCAAATCAAAACCACAATGAAATACCACCATGCATCTACTAGGATAGCTACATTTGTTTTTAATGGAAAATAACAAGCATTGGCGAGGATATGCAAAAATTGGAACCCTTGTGTATTGCTGATAGAAATGTAAAAACGGCACAGTCACCCTAGCAAATAGTTTGACAGTTCCTCAGGAAGCTAAACATACAATTTCTATATTACCCAGGAATTTCACTCATAGGAATCTATCTAAAAGAACTGAAAACAGGGATTCAAACAAATACTTACAAAACAATGTTCACTGCAGCATTATTTGCAATAGCCAAAAAGTACAAACAACACAGTGTTTAACAGATGAATAAATAAAATATGGTATATACATATAATGGGATATTATTCAACCACAGAAAGGAGTGAATTCTGACACCTGATACATGGATGAACCTTGAAAACACTTATGTTAAGTGAAATAAGACAGACACAAAAAGACAAATACTGTATGATTCCACTTAATGAGGTACCTAGTACTGGCAAATTTACAGAGACACAAAGTATATTAGAGGTTGCCAATGGCCGGGAGAGGGGGTAATGGAGAGTCTGTGTTTGGGAAAATAAAGTTCTGGGATTTCCAGTTTCCAGTTTGGTACCTAAGAAGCTTACAAGTTGCCACTCTGGGGGGGCACCTGGGTGGCTCAGTTGGTTAAATGTCTGCATTCAGCTCAGGTCATGATCCCAGGGTCCTGGGATTGAGACCAGTCAGGCTCCCAGCTCAGTGGAGAGTCTGCTTCTCCCTCCCCCTGCTGGAGGAGGAGGAGGAGGGGGAGG
>LNAC01000195.1:2298360-2324079 GCA_002007465.1 Ailurus styani | reverse complement strand
AGGAGGAGAAGAAGCAGCAGCTGTTGTTGCCACTCTGTCCTAACAAGTAAAAAGCTAAACAAATTGAAAAACCAAATATTCTTCTTAGGTCAGAGAAGTGAGATGACAGGCAAACTGCTGCCCCCAAAATTGGACAGACAGGCAAAAATGGAGGATGACAATGAAGCAGAAACCTCTGTAGGAACTTGTAGCAAGGTAGGAAAACATAACTTATAATTGGAAATTCCTGGAGACTCAGTGTGGAAAGGTCTGAGACACGGAAGATGCATTAAAACAGAGTTAGAAATGGTAGAGATGATAGAATTACAACTATGATTAAATACATGTGGGATCGAGGACCGCATCGGGCTCTCTGCTCAGCGGGGAGCCTGCTTCCTCCTCTCTCCTCTCTCTCTGCCTGCCTCTCTGCTTACTTGTAATCTCTCTCTCTGTGTCAAGTGAATAAATAAAATCTTTAGAAAAAAAAAAAAAGTAAAGGGGGTCCTCCGCCCGCACCCGCCAGAGCCTACTCTTGTCGACTGACCAGAGTCTGCGAATTCTCCACTCCGAGCCGGTACGCAATGCCCCGATCCCAGCTTTCTATCCTTTGAAAACACTAAGAATAATGTCCCTGCATCAGTTTTTACTAGAGCCAATAACCTGTCATGACTGGAACAGGGATCGTACCCAGATTGCTCTTAGCCCCAATAATCACGGAATCCACATCTATAAGAAGAATGGGAGCCAGTGGGTGAAAAGCTCATGAACTCAAGGAGCACAATGAACACATTACAGGTATCCACTGGGCCCCTAAGAATGACCACATCGTCACTTGTGGGGCAGACCACAATGCCAGAAAAGATAGTGTCTGGAAGCCAACCCTGGTGATCCTAATAAGAATTAATCGTGCACAACTTTTGTCAAGTGTTCTCCGCTAGAAAACAAATTTGCTGTGGGAAGTGGAGCTCGACTCATTTCTGTTTGTTACTTTGAGTCTGAAAATGACTGGTGTGTAAGCAAGCACTTTAAAAAGCCAATTCGCTCCATGGTCCTCAGCTTGGATTGGCATCCCAACAACATCTTGCTGGCAGCAGGATCCTGTGATTTCAAATGCAGAGTGTTTTCTGCCTATATTAAAGAAGTGGATGAAAAGCTAGTCAGTACGCCCTGGGGCAGCAAGATGCCTTTTGGTGAGCTGATGTCAGAGTTTGGGGGCAGCGGCACTAGTGGCTGGGTGCATGGGGTCAGCTTCCCTGCCAGTGGGAGCCACATGACCTGGGTCAGCCATGACAGCACCGTATCTGTTGCTGATGCCTCAAAAAGTGTGCAGGTCTCAACTCTGCAAACAGAGTTCCTGCCCCTCCTGAGTGTGTCATTTGTCTTAGAGAATAGCATTGTAGCCACAGGCCATGACTGCTGCCCAATGCTCTTTAACTGTGATGACCATGGCTGCTTGACCTTCGTCTCCAAACTAGACATTCCAAAACAGAGCATCCAGCACAACGTGTCCACCATAGAATGCTGCTGCAACATGGACAAGAGGGCCACGACCGAGGACCACAACACAGTCTTGGAGACGCTGGACCAGAATAGCATCACTCAAGTGTCTATTTATGAGGTGGACAAGCAAGACTGTTGCAAATTTTACACTACTGGCATCGATGGAGCCATGACAATTTGGGATTTCAAGACCTTAGAGTATTCCATCCCAGGCCTCCAGATAAGGTGAAGTTGAGTGAGCCTCCCAGATTCAGCATGACAAACTGACAGACTGACAAACTGACACATGCGCTGACACAGCCCTGCCATGTGCATGGTGGCGAGGAGAGCCAGCCACAAGGAAACACTGAAGACACGTTTCGCGCAAATACCGTTTGTGTGTTTTTGTTTGAATATAATTGGAGACAGCGTTGGTTTTTTAAAAGCAGCAGTGATAGGGGATTATTTTGTTTTTGTTTTTGCTATTTTATTCCATTCTTGATCAAAGCTTCTCTTTAAGTAGTTTATTATGGAAAATTGTCACACTAACTTAAAGGAGAGGGTGAGAGATATGTCAATGGTTGCCTAAACAATTAAATAAAAGTACTGAAACGTGGGGGGGGAAAGTAAAGGGATGGAGAAAGACATACCATGGTAACACCAATAAAAAGAAAAGTGGGAGTATCTATATTAATTTCAAACAGAGCAGACTTTAGGCCAAGTAAAATTAAAGGGAGGCATTACTGAATGATAAAAAGGTTGATACTCCAAGAAGACATAACCAATCCTTCATGTGTATGCACCTAACAACAGAGTGTCAAAATATGTGAAGCAAAAACTGATAGAACTGCAACTAGAAGAATCCACTATTATAGTGGGAAACTTTAATACTCCTCTATCAGAAATGGAGAGATCCAGCAGGCAGAAAACTGGTAAGGATATAGTTGAACTCAACAGCTCCATCAATTAACTGGATATAATTGACATTTATAGACTACTTCCTCCAACAATAGAGCTACACATTCTTCCCAGAATCACGTGGAACATTCACTAGATGGACTACATTTGGACCATAAAACACATCTTACCAAATTTAGAAGACTAGAGATCACACAATGTCTGTTTTCAGACCACAGTGGAATTAAACTAGAAATCAACAACATAAAGATAGTTGGAAACCCCCCAAATATTTGGAGATTAAATACTATACTTCTAAATAACACATGGATCAAATAATTCTCAAGAGAAAATGAAAAATGTTTTTAACTAAATGAAAATGTTCTGGAAATGGATACTTGTGATAGTTGTACATTATAAATGTTCATGCCAATGCACATTTAAAAATGGTTAAGACAGGACTTCCGAGGATATTGAGTCACAATATCCTAAGCTTACCTCATCCCACAGACACCGAGATAACATCCACATCAGTGAAACTAACTCTGAAAATGACTCATGACTTGAAGACTGGCAGAACAGACCTTTCATAGTTCACAGGGCAGAGGAGACCACATCAAAAAGGGTAGAAGGAGTGAAAATATGGCTGGGAACTCCCCCTTCCAGCATTCTCCTCACTCTGCATGGACTAAGAATAAATGAGAGGGACACTATATAGGCATGGAGAAGAGCAAAGGGATCAGATCCCTTAACAGCACAGGGACCAAACCCCTGCCCAGTGTGCTCACAATAAGCAAAGTGGGCCACTGTAGTTGACTGGACTGAATATAAATGCAGCTCAGCCACAAGAGCAGGGAACACACAGTCCACAGAGAAGACACTGCTGAAATGCCTGGTTCTAGTGAACAGGGAACAAGGTAGTGTAGGGCACCACAGGACCTCTTCTTCATAAAGCCATAACTTTCCAGAGCAGGAAACACAGCTGACTCTCCTAATACACAGAAACAAACAGAGAGAGTCAGACAAAATGAGGAGACAAAGGAATTACATCCTAAATGAAAGAACAGAACAAAACCACAGCAAAAGACCTACATTAAACGGAGATAAGCAACAGGCCTGACAAAGAATTCAAAGTAATGTTCATAAAGATACTCATTGGATTTGAGAAAAGAGGGGAGGATCTCAGTGAGACCTTCAAGAAGGAGAAAGAAAATATAAAAAAGAACCAGTCAGAGATGAAGAACTCAATAACTGGCATAAAAAAATACACTAGAGAGAATCAATATATTAGAGGAGGCAGAAGAATGGATCAGCAATCTGAAAGGCAGGGTAATAAAAAGCAACAAAGCTGAATAGCGAAAACTAAAAAGAATAAGAAAAAATGAGACTAGGTGAAGGGAACTCAGCAATATCACCAAGCATAATAACATTTGCATTACAGAGATCCCAGAGGGATGAGAAAGAGAAGTGGACAGAAAATTTATGTGAAGAAACGAGATGAACACCTCCCTAATCTGGGGAAGGTAAAAGAAACCCAGAACTAGGAAGCAAAGAGACCCCCAACAAAATTAATCCAAGGAGGTTAACACCAAGACATAATCATTAAAATGGCAAAACACAGTGAGAAAAAGAGAATTGTAAAAGTAGCAAGAGAAAATGGTTACATACAAGGAAAACCTCATAAAGCTGGCAATTGATTTTTCAGCAGAAACTCTGTGGGCCAGAAGGGAATGGAATGATAAATTCAAAGTATTGAAAGGAAAAAACCTGCAACCAAGAATGCTCTACCCAGCAAGACTGTCATTCAGCACAGAAGGAGAGTTTTCCAGACAAACAAAACTATCACCACTGAACCTGTCTCAAAAAGAAATGTTAAAGGGAATTCTTTGAGTGGAAAAAAAAAGGCCAAAATAGTTGTAAGAAAACTATGAAAGGAAAAAATTTCACAGGTAAATGCAAACATATAATAAAAGTAAATTAATCACTTATAAAACCAGTATAAAAGTTAAAACACAAAAGCAGTCAAATCAATTATATCTATAAAAATCAGTCAAGGGATTCACAAAATAAAAGGATGCAAAGTATGACATCATATACATAAAACATGGGGTGAGGAGTGATTCAAATTTAAGTGACCATCAGCCTAATATAGCTGCTTTACACATAAAATGTTATATATGAACCTAATGATAACCACAAATCAAAAACCTGTAAGTTACACAAAAAATAAAGAGAAAAAAAAATCCAAGCATACAAGTAAAGACACAATCAAACCATGAGGGAAGAGAGCAAGAGAAGAACGAATAGGGAAGAACTACAAAAAGAATTGCAAAACCAGTAACAAAAACGGCAATAAGTACATACCTATCAATAATGAATTTAAATATAAATGGACTAAACGCTCCAATCAAAAGACACAGGATGACTGAATGGATAAAAAAGCAACATTTATAATTTGCCTACAAGAGACTCACTTCAGACCAAAGGACACATACAGATTGAAAGTGAAGGGATGGAAAAATGTTTATCATGTAAATGGAAGCAAAAAGAAAGCTGGGGTCGCAACACCTATAATAAACAAAATAGACTTTAAAACAAAGACTATACCAAGAGAAAAAGAAGGAAAATAAATAATCATAAAGGTAACAATTCAGGGCGCCTGGGTGGCTCAGTGAGTTAAAGCCTCTGCTTTCGGCTCAGGTCATGATCTCAGGGTCCTGGGATTGAGGCCTGCATCGGGCTCCCTGCTCAGCGAGGAGCCTGCTTCCCCCTCTCTCTCTCTGCCTGCCTCTCTGCCTCCTTGTGATCTCTCTCCCTCTGTGAAATAAATAAATAAAATCTTTAAAAAAAAAAAGAAAAGGTAACAATTCAACAAGATGTTGTAACAATTGTAAATATCTATGTGCTCAAAATGGGAGCCCCCAAAAACATAAAGCAACTATTAACAGATATAAAGGAAGAAACTGACAGCAATGCAATAACAGTAGGGGACATTAACACCCCACGTACATCAATGGGTAGACCATCCATATAGAATATCAACAAGGAAACAGTGGTTTTGAATGGCACATTAGACCAGAGCGACCTAACCAATATATTCAGACATCCCATCCAAACACAATGGAATACAGGGATGCCTGGGAGGCTCAGTCTTTTGAATGTCTGACTCTTGATTTCAGCTTGGGTCATTATCACGGAAGGTCGGGTCAAGCCCTGTGTCGGGCTCTGCACTGAACATGGAACCTGCTTGGGATTCTCTCTCTCCCTCTCCCTCTGCCCTTCATTTTCCCTGTTTTCCCTTGCGCATGTGTGCATGTGCACATTCTCTCTTCCTCTCTTAAAACAAAACAAAACAAAACAAAAAAACCAGAAACAAACCAAAAACAGTGGAATACATATTCTTTTCAAGTGCACATGGAATATTCTCCAGAACAAACCATATTAGGCCAAAAAACAGAGACTAAAATACATACTACTAAACAATAAATGGGTCAATCAAGAAACCAAAGAGGAAATAAAAAATACATGGTGACAAATGAAAACAAAAACATAAGGTCCACAATCTTTGGGATGCTGTAAAAGATGTCCTTTTTTTTTTTTTTAAGGTTTTATTTACTTGAGAGAGAGAGAGAGCACAGAGGGAGAATGAGGAGGAGAAGCAGACTCCTCACTGAACAGAGAGCCCGATGAGGGGCTCGAAACCAGGACCCTGAGATCATGACCTGAGCTGAAGCCAGACGCTTAACTGACTGAGCCACCCAGGCGCCCCTATAAAAGCTGTTCTGAGAGAGAAATTTATAGCAATACAGGCCTACCTCAAAAAACAAGAAAAATCTCAAATAAGCAACCTAACCTTACACCTAAAGGAGCCAGAAAAACAAGAACCAACACACCCAAAGCCAGCAGAAGAAATAATAAAGATTAGAACAGAAACAAATGAAATAGAAACTAAAAAACAATAGAAGAGATGAATAAAACCAGGAGCTGGTTGTTTGAAAAGACCAACAAAATTGATAAGCTTTTAGCCCAGACTCTTCAAAAAAAGGAGAGGAAACACAAATATATGCCATCAGAAGTAAAAGAGGAAAAATAACCAACACTACAAATATATAAAGGATTATAAGAGAATATTATGAAAAATTATATGCCCACAAATTGGACAACCTAGAAGAAATGAATGAATTTGCAGAAACACATAACCTTCAAAAATGAAATCAGAAAAAATAGAAAATTTAACAGACCAAGTACTAGCAATGAAACTGAATCAGTAATCAAACAACTTCCAACAAACAGAAGTCCAGAGGGGTGACTAGGTGCCTCAGTCGTTTAAGCATCTGCCTTCAGCTCAGCTCATGATCCCAGCATGAAGTCTGCTTCTCCTTCTCCCTCTGCCCCTCCCCTGCTCCTGTGCTCTCTCTCTCTCTAATAAATAAATAAAATCTTAAATAACGATAAGAACAACAACAAAGTCCAAACCCAGATGGCTTCACAGGTGAATTCTACCAAATATATAAAGAAGAGTTATGACCCATTTTTCTCAAACTACCCAAAAAAACAGAAGAGGAAGGAAAGCTTCCAAATTCATTCTACAAGGCTAGCATTACCATGATACCAAAACCAGAGAAATAGACAAAAACAAAAACTACAGGTCAGTATCTGAAAAATAGAAGCAAAAATCCACAACAAAATATTAGCAAACTGAATCCAACAATACATTAAAAAAATCATTCACCACAATCAAGCAGGATTTATCTTTGGGATGCAAGAGTGGTTCAATATCCACAAATCAATCAACATGCTGCACATTAACAAGAAAAAGAATAAAAACCATATGATCATCTCAAGAGATGGAGAAAAGGCATTTGACAAAATATAACATCCATTCATGATATAATCTCTCAAAAAATAGGCTTAGAGGGAACATATCTCAACATAATAAAGGCTAAATATAAAATATCCACAGCTAACATCATACACAATGGTGAAAAACTGAGTTTTTCCTTTAAGATCGGAAACATGACAAAGATGTCCACTCTCATCATTTCTATTCAACATAGTATTAGCCACAGCAATCAGACAATACAAGGCATCCAAATTCATAAGGAAGAAGTAAACCTGTCACTATTTGCAGATGACCTTCCACTATATATAGAAAAGCCTAAAGTATCCACAAAAAAGCTACAAGCACTGATAAATGAACTCAGTAAAGTTGCAAGATACAAAGTCAATATATAGAAATAGGCTGAATTTCTTTATTCTGACAATAAAGGAGAAATTAACAAAACAATCCCATTTATAATTGCACCAAAAAGAATAAAATGTCTAAGAATAAACTGCACTCTGAAAACTATAAAACGCTGAAGAAAGCAGCTTAAGATGATACAAACGAATAGAAAGATATTCCAGGCTCATGGCTTGGAAAAACCAACACTGTTAAGATGTTCATACTGCCCAAAGCAATTTATGAATTCAGTGCAATCCCTATCAAAATACCAACAATAATTTCTACAAAACTAGAACAAATCTTAAAATTTGTATGGAACCGCAAAAGACCCCAAACAGCCAAAGCAATCTTGAGAAAGAACAAAGCTTGGAAGTATCATAATCCCAGATTTCAAGATACATTACAAAGCTGTAGTAATCAAAACAGTATGGTACCAGCATAAAAACTGACACATAGATCAATGGAATAGTCCAAAGAACCTAGAAATGAACTCATGCTTATATGGTCAATTAATCTACAACAAAGGAGGGAAAAACATACACTGGGGAAAAGATAGTCTCTTCAACAAATTGTGCTGGGAAAGCTGGACAGCTACATGCAAAAAATAAAACTGGACCATTTTTCTACACCATACACAAAAATAAATTCAAAATGGATTAAAGATCTAAATGTGAGACCTGAAACCATAAAACTAGAAGAAAACATTGGTAATAATTTTTTGGACATCAGCCGTAGAAACATTTTTGTAGCTACGCCTCCTCAGACAAGAAAAACAAAACCAGAATTAAACTATTGGGACTACAGGAAAATAAAAGGTTTTTATACAGCAAAGAAAGTCATCAACAAAAGGACAAGGCAAGCTCCTAAATTAGAGAAGACATCTGCAAATGATGTATCTGATAAAGAGATAGTATCAAAAATACATAAAGAATTTATACAACTAACACCAAAATAGTAATCTAAAAATGGGCAGAGGACCTGAATAGACATTTTTCCAGACATACAGATGGCCAATAGACACATGAAAAGATGTTCAAGATCACTAATCATCAGGGAAAGACAAATCAAAACCACAATGAGATATCACCTTATACCAGTGAGAATGGCTAGAATGCAAAAACACAAAACCAAAAACTACCAAGAAATAACAAGTATTGGCGAGGATGTGGAGAAACAGGAACCCTTGTGCACTACTGGTGGAAATGCAAATTGGTGCAGCCACTATGGAAAACAGAATTACTAAATGATCCAATAATTCCATTACTGCATATTTACCCAAAGAAAACAAAATACTAATAAAATGACATATGAACCTCTATGTTTACTGCAGCATTATTTACAATGGCCAAGATATAGAAGCAACCCAAAAGTCCATCCATAGGTGAATGGATAAAGAAGATGTGAGATAGATAGATAGCTAGATTTACACACACACACACACACACACGCATACGAATATTACTCAGCCATAAAAAAAGTGAGATCCTGCCATCTGTGACATCAGGGATGGACCAAGAGGTATAATGCTAAGTGAAATGTCAGGAACAGAACAAATGAACAAAGAAAAAATGGACAAAGGAGAACTAGACTCTTAAATACAGAGGAAACACTGGTGGTTGCCAGAGGGGAGAATGGCTGGGGGATGGGTGAAACAGATGAAGGGGTTTAAAAGCACACTTATCAATAATGATGAGCACTGAGTAATGTACAGAACTGTTCAGTTATTACAATGCACACACCTAAAACTAATGACACTGTATGTTAATTAAACTTCAATGAAAAATTTCCAAACCCTAAAAAAACTAAAAATTTTTTTAAAAACTGAAAATAGTAAATTACATATGTAACTTTTACCACAATAAAAAAACTTTCTATATGTATAGATAAACTACTAATGTTCAATGCTTATTTTCCTCAAAACTCTGTAATAAATCCAGCACTTAAAAATTTTACCACTTAATGATATAATTTTAATTAGAACTCAACCATTTAACAATTCTTAAATGGTGTTATCCTCTCCAAAATTATTTTTTTTATGATAATGAACTGTTAAATATCCATTTCAGAAACTTCTTAAGTAATTAAGGACACACCCTCGTGACCGTTTCGAAAATAATAAGAAATCCTACTTATTTGACATTTCTACAAAGGTCACAGGAATAAAATTTCAAGTACCATATAATTCTCATGTTTATTATAGTGAAATAAAAATATCCTGGCACAGTTTTCTTTGAAAAAAAAAAAGGAAAACAGGTTTTTTTTTAAACAAAAAATGATATACTTTGTTCTTTTCTTATGTTTGTAATCCAAGATACTATCAATTTTAGACTCTGCTCTGGGGTTTAAAAGTTGTATCCATGGAGCCATGAAAATGCTGATAAACATGAGTCATGGCCAAGTTCTTAATGATTAAAATTATCTTTTAAAACAATTTTTGTTATTTATTTTTAAATTTTTTTAAATTATATTTTATTTTTTTTGGAGGGAAAGAGTGTGCATGCAAGTATGAGAGTGAGAGCAGAGGAGGGGCAGAGAGAATCCCAAGCAGGCTCCAACCCCAGCACAGAGTGCCACATGGGGCTCAACCTCATGATCCTGAGATTGACCTGAGCCAAAATCAAGATTGGACGCTTAACAGACTAAGCCACCCAGATGGCCCTAAAAGTATCTTTCTGCACTATACTTATAATTGTCTCTAATTCAGGTATGGCTTATTTTCACAGAGGTTTAAAACGAATTGATGGAAGAAAGTGCTTAATTGAACTTTAAATGAAGTTTTCACTCCAATCCACCTCTTCACCATATTATCAGTATTCACGGATCATTTTCTACTTCTGAAAACTACACAACAAGAAATTCTATAGCAAACCTGTTACTGAATATACTTTCTTACATTTATCAATTATCTCCACCTTTACTACTCATTCCAATCTAATTAGCATCCATATATTAGTTTTATCAACTATTACTCATTTAGTAGGCAAGTTCTAACGGTACTTTAAATTGTAAACAAAAGGCAACAAGGGTATTAAATCAATCTTATCGAATATCTGAGAGGAGTTCTGAAGTTCCTTTACAAAAAAATGTGAGAATACACTGTGTTCGTAGTTTATTAATAGAGTATAAAGAGTTTGATATCAGGCAAAAGAATATTAAATAAAATGACCAATGATAATTAAGCTGGTTACATTTAGCAGTTTTGAATAAATTGAAGGAGGAGGAGAAAGAGAAGGTGAAGAAATGTTGGACAAGGTTTTATTCTTAAAAATATTTCTCCCCGTGCTGTGAAATGTGTAAGCCTGATGATTCACAGACCTGTACCCCTGGGACAAATAATACATTGTATGTAATTAAAAAAATAAAATTTCTCCCTAAGAAAACCAAACATGGATTGAATACATACAACTGTACTCTGAGGTATCTCTACAGTCACTAGAACGACTTCTGAATGCCAGTGCCCCCTACAGAAAAACGGTGGTGTAGGTTTTAAAGCATAAGGGCCATCAAAACCATTCCACCACATCTCTCATAAATTCTAAGGTAGTAAAATTCTTTTTCATTAATTCAGGTTTATTTTATCTGCTCTACTAGTTTTAGTTAAAATTTATGATAAAGCATGTTTTATTTTCAGTGCTTTGTAATAATTAATATAAACTTTTGCTCTCAATCAATAGAACTATTTTATCTATTTGTGTGAGAAGAGACTTGAAATGTAATTTCACCAATCTGAACATATGTAGAAGTTTTTCAGTTTGTCATATCCCCATTTTCTTGAAGGCAAATCCTTTGTTAAAATAATAACCTTCTATGTTATCATTAATGAAAACAGCATTTGCTCTATAACAATCCTGTTTCTGAAGACAGTATAAGGTGAAGAGTAGAATACTCAGAAATAATGCTTGATCAATTAGATTACTTACATATTTTATGTATTTATTTTCTTAATTACTAGGATTTTAATTCAACATTTTTTCTCAGTACTTACTTTTTTGGTCAAAGAGTCATCAGTATCGGAAGGCATTCTTGTTGATACATGAAATATTACTTCTACTGTAGAGGTAGCAAAATATGGTGTGGTCAATCCAGTGCTTTTGTTTTTTTGTAGTCCTCCCATGAAACCACAGTGGTTTGTAAGATTGACCTGGGCGCAATGACACATGATATTAAACAACTAAACAAAACTCAAGAACTTACTACTGAAATAGACTCAAATTTCTCAATTTGCAAAAATATGGAGAAGAAAGTCTTTGGCAAGTTATCAACCAATACTTGATCCAGAATTACTAGCTGGAGCTGTTCTGTTCACACTGGTGATTTTTAAGTATTTGTGGATTCCTAATTAGTAGGAGTTAATTAGGAAAGAAATCAACTGCTGTACACTATGCATCTTTTGTTAGGCTACTTAGAGTTAATGCTAAATCATAAAGGCTATGGGAGGACCCCAAGGCCAGAGTAAAAAATCAAGTGGCAAAAACCAAGACTGGAAATGATCTGGGGGAAGTTAAAACAGTAATGTCACTTTGATAAGATAATTAATTAGGTGTATTATATTTACTCATCGAAACTGGCTTAATTTTTAGTACCTATCACATAGCTCAAAACAAAAATACAAATATACAGAACTTAACTGCACTTCTAATGCATGAAAAAACTACAAATTAGCCTTTGCAAAGATTTTTACATGTATTTTTTCCTGATTATAAATAAAGTAGACGCTAATATCAGGGTTATTACATTGGGTAATATTTCCTGAAGTTGTGCAATGCACAAAGCAACTTGTCTTCACTGTTGAAAATTAAAGAAAATATGCAAATAGAAACACAAAAGAAAAAAGAAACTTTTTTTTATTTTTATTTTTTTTTAAAGATTTTATTTATTTATTTGACACAGAGAGAGAGAGAGATCACAAGTAGGCAGAGAGGCAGGCAGAGAGAGAGGAGGAAGCAGGCTCCCTGCCGAGCAGAGAGCCCGATGTGGGCCTCGATCCCAGGACCCTGAGATCATGACCTGAGCCGAAGGCAGAGGCTTTAAACCGCTGAGCCACCCAGGCGCCCAGAAAAAAGAAACTTAAACATCACTTGTATCTCTCTACTCAGAGAAATCACTTTATATATGCTTTTAAAAAAATAAAATCTGAAATATGGACAGACCTAAAAGGGTATACTTAATCCTAAGTACAATAAATCAGTCAGAGAAAGACAAAAACTGTATTATTTCACTAACATGTGGAATGTAAAACAGCAAATGAACAAAGAAGAAAAGAAACAAACAAAAAAGCATACTCTTAAACACAGAAAATTGAGGGTTGCCAGAGGGAAGGGAGGTGGGGGCATGGGTGAAATAGATAAAGGGGATTGAGTACACTTATGATCAGCACTGAGTAATATGTAGAACTGCTGAATCATTATAGTGTACACCTGAAAGTAATATAACACTGCATGTTAATTATACTTTAATTAAAAATTTAAAAATCTGAATAACTGATAAAGTGAGAATTATAAAAACCAATTTTTGCACCATGTGAACTGAACATGTCTCAACTATCAATATCAGTTACAATAGTTACAATAATTTGAATAACAAATTAGTTCTTATGCCATTACTACAAGATTACCTCAATCACTTATAATATTTTTAAATTTGACTCAGTAACACATTCATATAATTAAAATTTCAAAAGTATACCAAAATTCTTCTTTCAATTTCTCTCTTTAGTGCTCAGTTCCCCTTCCAGAAAGCAATATCTTTTTTTTAAAGATTTTATTTATTTATTAGAGAGAACACAAGTAGGGGGAGCAGAGGAAGAAGAAGCATACTCCCCACTGAGCAGGGAGCCTGATGTGGGGCTCAATTCCAGGATCTTAAGATCATGACCTGAGCCAAAGGCAGATACTTAACTGACTGAGCCACCCCTTTTCCTTTTTAAAGATTTATTTATTTAATCTTTTAAAAAATATTTGTTTGTCAGAGAGGGAAAGTGAGCGAGCACAAGTAGGGGGAGCAGCAGGCAAAGGGAGAAGCAGGCTCCCCACTGAGCAGGGAGACCGATGTGGGACTCGATCCCAGAACTCTGGGATCATGACCTCAGCTGAAGATACACTTAACTGAATGAGCCACCCAGACATCCCAAGATTTATTTATTTTAGAGATAAAGAGTGAATGAGCAAGTGGGTAGAGGGAAAGAGGGAGAGGGAGAGGAAGAATCCTCAAGTGGACTCCCCACTGAGTGCAGAGCCCTGTGTGGAGTTCAATCCCAGGACTCTGAGACCATGACCTGAGCTGAAATCAAGAGCCAGCCACTTAACTGACTGAGCCACCCAGATGCTGCTAGAAAGCAATTTCTTGAAGATCCATTCAGAAATGTTCTCTGTATATATAATTAAATTCTTATATGTATGTGTATACCCACCCGCACACATACACATAGCATACACATACAATGTTTTGCACCTTGCTTTTGGGCATTTAAAATACCTTGAAGAGTACGCATTAGTATGTAAAGAGCTTCCTCATTTGTTCTGTTTTCACTGCTTCACAGAAGTTCACTTCCTTGATGTACAATAATTAACTAGTCCCCTACTTCAAGGGTATTTAGGCTGTTTCTAATCTTTTGCTATTATATCAATGATGCAGTGAATAACACAGACTACATGTCATGTTGCATTTATGAAAGTAGATCTATAGGACAAATAGTTAAAAGTGGAACTGTAAGTCAAAGGGGATGTGCACTTCTAATTTTGAAACTCACTATAGATGGCATCACAGCATATAAGAGTACATGTTTCCCTCATGACATCTCGAATATATTATCAAACTTCATGACCTTTCAAATATGATAGGTGAAAAATGGTATCAAAGTATAGACCTTTTGTTTTGTTTTAGACAAAAGGTTATTTTCAGATCAATTCTCTGATCACGTAATGGAGAAAAAGTCTCATTCTAGACTTCCTTTGCTCTAAACATTTATGCAACACTTGATAATCTCCGTTTTTTTAATTTTTTAACTCGAGATAACTGTGGATTAATAAGAAGTTTTAAAAAAGAATAAAAGGAGATCCTACATACCCTGTAACAAGATTACCCCAAATGCAAAACTGAATTAAAACCAGGATACTGGATGGGGCACTTGGGTGGTTCAGTGGGTTTGGGGTATGAGTCTTGATTTCAGCTCAGGTCATGATCTCAGGGTCACAAGACAGAGCCTCAGCATGAAGCCTGCCTGAGATTCTCTCCCTCTTCCTCTGCCCCCCTGCCCTCTGCTTATACTTTCTCTCTCAAAAACAAAACAAAAACAAAAATGCAGGATACTGGCATTAATATGATTAAGAAACAGAACATTTTCAACACTATAAGGATCCCCCATGTTACCCTGTTACATGAGCCATACCCACTTTCCTCTTACCCTACCTCCTCAAACCCTGACAACGAGTAATCTGTTTTTCACTACTAAATGGTCATTTCAAGAATGTTATATAAATAGACCTGATTTGTGACCCAGTATATGATCTATTCTAGAGAATGTTCCACATGCACTAGAGATGAGTGTGTAATCTGTTGCTTTAGGATGGAATGTTCTGAATTTATCTGTGAAGTCCACCTGGTCCAGTGTGTCATTCAAAGCCCTTATTTCCTTGTTGATCTTCTGCTTAGATGATCTGTCCATTGCAGTGAGGGGGGTATTAAAGTCCGCTATTATTGCATTATTATCAATGTGTTTCATTGATTTTATTAGTTGGCTTATATATTTGGCTGCTCCCATGTCAGGGGCATAAATATTTACAATTATTAGATCTTCTTGTTAGATAGACCCTTTAGTTATGACATAGTGTCCTTCCTCATCTCTTTATTGCAGTCTTTGATTTAAAATCTAATTTGTCTGATACAAGGATTGCTACCCCCAGGTTTCTTTTGATGTTCACTGGCATGACAAATGGTTTTCCACCCCCTCACTTCAAGTCTGGAGGTGTATTTGGGTCTAAAATGAGTCTCTTGCAAGCAGAAAACCCATGGGTCTTGCTTTTTTATTCAATCTGATACTCTGTGTCTTTTGATTGGGGCATTTAGCCCATTTACATTCAGAGTATCTACTGAAAGATATGAATTTAGTGCTACTGTATTACCTGTGAAGTGACTGTTAATATTATCTCTGTTCCTTTCTGGTCCATGTTACTTTTGGCCTCTCTCTTTGCTTAGAGGATCCCTTTTAATATTTCATGTAGGGCTGGTTTGGTGATCACAAATTCTCTAAGTTTCTGTTTGTTCTGGAAGCCTTTTATCACTCCTATTTTGAAATACATCCTAGCTGAATAAAAGTATTCTTGGCTGCATATTCTTCTCATTTAGCACCCTGAATATATTATGCCAGTCCTTTCTGGCCTGCCAGGTCTCTGTGGATAGGTCTTCTGCCATTCTAATGTTTCTACTCTTGCAGGTTACAGAACCCTTGTCCTGAGCTGCTTTCAGGATTTTCTCTGTCTCTGAGATTTGCAAGTTTCACTATTATATGCCAGGGTGTTGACCTGTTTTTATTGATTTTGAGGGGGGGTTTCTCTGTTCCACCAGGACTTGAATGCCTGTTTCCTTCCCCAGATTAGGAAGTTCTCTGCTATAATTTGCTCCAATATACCTTCTGTCCCCCCTCCCAATTATTCTAATATTGTTCCACTTTATGGTATCACTTATCTCTCGAATTCTCCCCTCGTGATCCAGTAGTTGTTTAGCTCTCTGTTTCTCAGCTTCTTTATTCTCCATCATTTTGTCTTCTGTTTCAATAATTCTCTTCTGCCTCCTTTATCCTAGCAGTCAGAGCCTCCATTTTTTATTGCATCTCATTATTAATAGCCTTTTTGATTTCAACTTGGTTAGATTTTAGTTATTTGAGTTCTCCAGAAAGGAATTCTCAAGTGCCTTCTTTGCTTTTTTTCAAGCCCAGCTAGTATTTTCATAATCATTATTCTGAACTCCAGTTGCAACATCTTACTTATGTCCATACTGATTAGGTCCCTGGCCGTCAGTACTGCCTCTTGTTCTCTTCTCTGAGGTGAGTTTTCCATCTCGTCATTCTTGCAGAAAGTGGTCACTTTTCTATTCATAGAGTTGCAGTTATTCTTTTTGTAGATCTCTGGCTGAGTTTGTAGGTTCAGAATGATTTGAAAGCTATCTAGCTGAATTCTTGGGACCAGACAAAATTAAGATCTCTTATTCCACAACCATTTTGTATCAATCCTCCTCTCAACCAGCACCAAAAAACTGGGATCATTTCCTACATATTTTCAGACCATAATGCTTTGAAACTGGAACACAATCACAGGAGCAAAGTTGGAAAGAACTCAAATACATGGAGGCTAAAGAGCATCCTACTGAAGAATGAATGGGTCAACCAGGAAATTAAAGAAGAATTTTAAAAATTCACAGAAACTAATGAAAATGAAAAGACAACTCTTCAAAATCTTTGGGATGCAGCAAAGGTGGTCCTAAGAGGAAAGTATATATCATTACAAGCCTTTCTCAAGAAACAAGAAAGGTCTCAAGTATACAACCTAACCTTACACCTAAAGGAGCTGGAGAAAGAAGGGCAAATAAAGCCTAAACCAAGCAAGAGAAGAGAATTAATAAAGATTAGAGCAGAAATCAACGAAATAGAAACCAAAAGAACAACAGAATTGATCAACAAAACTAAGAGCTGGTTCTTTGAAAAAATTAATAAGATTGATAAACCTCTGGCCAGACTTATCAAAAAGAAAAGAGAAAAGATCCAAATAAATAAAATCATGACTGAAAGAGGAGAGATCACAACCAACACCAAATAAACAAAAACAATTACAAGAACATACTATGAACAACTATATGACAACAAATTAGGCAACCTGGAAGAAATGGGTGTGTTCTTAGAGATATATAAACTACCAAAACTGAAACGGAAAGAAATAGAAAACCTGAACAGACCCATAACCAGCAAGAAAATTGAAGCAACAATTAAAAATCTCCCAACAAACAAGAGCCCAGGGCCACATGGCTTCCCAGGGGAATTCTACCAAACATTTAAATAAGAATTAATACCTATTCTTCTAAAGCTGTTTCCAAAAATAGAAACTCTTTCTATGAAGCCAGCATTATCTTGATCCCAAAGCCTGACAAAGATCCCACCAAAAAGGAGAATTACAGACCAATATCCCTGATGAACATGGATGAAAACATTTTCACCAAAATACCAGCCAACAGGATCCAACAGTACATTAAGAGGATTATTCAACATGACCAAACGGGATTTATTCCTGGGCTGCAAGTGTGGTTCAACATCTGCAAATCAGTGTGATACACCACATAAATGAAAGGACAAGAACCATAGGATCATCTCAACAGATGCACAAACAACATTTGACAAAGTACAGCATCCTTTCTTGATTAAAACTCTTCGCAGTGTAGAGACAAAGGGAACATACCTGAATATCATAAAAGCCACATATGAAAAGCCCATAGTATTATTTTCAATGGGGAAAAATGAGAGCTTTTCCCTTAAGGTCAGGAACATGGCAGGGATGTCCACTATCACCACTGCTGTACATAGTGCTAGAAGTCCTAGCCTCAGCAATCAGACAACAAAAAGGAATAAAAGTCATTTTAACTGGCAAAGAAGTTAAACTCTCACTCTTTGCAGATGACATCATACTTTATGTGGAAAATCCAAAAGACTCCACCCCAAAATTGCCAAAACTCATACAGGAATTCAGCAATGTGGCAGGATATAAAATCAATGCATAGAAATCAGTTGCATTCCTACACATTAACAATGAGACAGAAGAAAGAGAAATTAAGGAGTGGATCCCATTTATAATTGCACCCAAAACCATAAGATACCTGGGAATAAACATAACCAAAGAGGTAAAGGATCTGTACTCAGAAAACTATAGAACACTCATGAAAGAAATTGAGGAATACACAAAGACAAGGAAAAACGTTCCATGTTCGTGGACTTGAAAGACAAATGTTAAAATGTCTATGCCACCTAGAGCAATCTACACATTCAATGCAATCCCTATCAAAATACTATCATCTTTTTTCGCAGAGCTGGAACAAATAATCCTAAAATTTGTATGGAACCAGAAAAGACTCCAAATAGCCAAAGGGATGTTGAAAAAGAAAACCAAAGCTGGTGTCATCACAATTCCAGACTTCAAGCTCTATTACAAAGCTGTAATTATCAAGACAGTATGGTACTGGCACAGAAACAGACACATAGATCAATGGAACAGAATAGATAACCCAGAAATGGACCCTCGACTCGTTGGTCAACTAATCCTCACAAAGCAGGAAAGAATATCCAATAGAAAAAAGACAGTCTCAACAAATGGTGCTGGGAAAATTGGACAGCCACATGCAGAAGGATAAAACTGGACCATTTCCTTACACCAAACACAAAAATAGACTCAAAATGGATAAAAGACTTAAATGTGAGACAGAAATCCATCAAAATCCTAGAAGAGAACACAGGCATCAACTTCTATGACTTGGCCGCAGCAACTGCTTGCTAGACACATCTCCAAAGGCAAGGAAAATAAAGGCAAATTTAACAATTGGGACTTCTTCAAGATAAAAAGCTGCACAGCAAAGAACAGTTGACAAAACCAAAAGACAACCAACAGAATGGGAGAAGATATTTGCAAATGACATATCAGATAAAGGGTCAGTATCTGAAGTCTGGAAAGAACTTATCAAACTCAACACCCCAAAACCAAATGCTCCAATCAAGAAATGGGCAGAAGACATGAACAGACATTCCTCCAGAGAAGACATTCAAATGGCTAAGAGACACATGAAAAAATACTCATCATCACTCTGCATCAGGGAAATACAAATCAAAACCACAATGAGGTAGTACTTCACACCAGTCAGAATGGCTAAAATTAATAGGTCAGGAAATGACAGATGTTGGTGAGGATGTGGAGGAGGGGAACCCTCCTACACTGTTGGTGGGAACATAGGCTGGTGCAGCCACTCTAGAAAACAGTATGGAGGTTCCTCAAAAAGTTGAATATAGAGCTCTCTAGGACCCAGCAATTGCACTACCAGATATTTACTCCAAATATACAAATGTAGTGATCCAAATATACAAATGTAGTGATCCAAAGGGGCACCTGCACCCCTATGTTTATAGCACCAATGTCACAAAACCCAAGCTATGGAAAGAGCCCAGATGTCCACTGACAGATGAATGGATAAAGATGATAGGGTGTACACACACACACACACACACACACACACACACACACGAATATTACACAGCCATCAAAAATATAATCTTGCCATTTGCAATGACGTGGATAGAACTAGAGGATATTATGTTAAGTGAAAAAAGTCAGTAAGAGAAAGACAATTATCATATCATCTTGCTGATATGTGGAATTTAAGAAACAAGGCAGAGGATCATAGGGGAAGAGAGGAAAAAATGAAACAAGATGAAACCAGGGAGGGAGACAAACCATAGAAGACTCTAAATCATAGGAAACAAACTGAGGGTTGCTGGAGGGGAGGGGAGGTGGAGCAATGGGGTGACTGGGTGATGGACATTAAGGAGGGCATGTGATGTAATGAGCACTGGGTATTATATAAGACGGATGAATCACAGGCCTGTACCTCTGTAACCAATAATACTGATTATGTTAATTAATTGAATTTAAATTTAAAAATGTTCAAAGAATGTTGTATAAATAGAATTATATTGTATGTAATCTTGCCAAGAATTTGGAGATTTTCCTGTTATCTTTCTGTTAATGATTTCACATTTTACCCCACTGTAGTTAGAGAACATACTGAATGATTTCAATGCTTTTAAGTTTGCTGCAGTGTTTTTTAAGGTCTAATATGTCTATCTTGGTATATGTTTCATGGACACTTGAAAAGAGTATGTATTCCGATGATGTTGCGTAAAGTGTTCTATAAATGTCAGTTAGATACTGTTGGTTGATGGTATTATGGAGTTCTTCTATATACTTGGCTGATTTTCTGCCTGGCTTTTCTTTTAGTTGCTGAGAAAGAGGTGAATCCATAACTATGGATTTGTCTATTTCATTTTTTTTTAGTCCCATCAGCTTTGCTTCATATATTTTTCAGTTGTGTTGTTTGCTGAGCACATACTATGTCTTCTTGGACTGGCCATTTTATAATATCACCATCTCTGGTAATTCTCTTTGCTCCGAAGTCTCCCTTAGCTAATACTAATGTAACCACTACAGCTTTCCTTTGATTAATGCTTACATGATAGAACCCTTCTATCCTCTTGTTTTTGTTTTTGCTTTTTTAAGATTTGTTTATTTTAGAGAGAGAAAAGGGAGGAACAGAGGTAGAGAATGTGGGGAGGAGGGGTGGAGGGAAAGGGAGAGAATCTCAAGCAGACTCCCCATTGAGCATGGAGCCTGATGTGGGGCTCAATCTCATGACCATGAAGTCATGACCCAAGCTGAAATCAAGAGTTGGATGCTTAACTAATTGGGCTACCTAGGCGCCCTAGCCATCCTTTTACTTTCTACCAGTCTATATTGTAATATTTGAAGTGACTGTGATTTATATAGCATAGAGGAGGGGTCATATCTTTTCATGCCTTCTGACAATTTTTAATTGGTATTTTTAAACCATTTATACTTAATGTAATGATTAATATGTTAGGGCTTAAGCCTGCTATTTTATTCTTTGTTTTCTGTTTTTCATTTCTTTTTTTTATTTTACCTAAATCTTGTGGATTAAACATTTTCTAGAATTCCATTTTTATTTATCTACAGTTTTTTAATTTTTTTGGTATACATTTTTTTAGTGGTTGCTCTTGGTATAAGATTCTATGTACATAACTTATCACAGTCTACTAATGTTGTCACTTTACTAGTTTGAGTGAAATACACAAACCCTGCCTCAGTTTATGTCCCTTTACCCTCAACTGTTTGTAATATAATTGCCATGAATATTTTCATGGCATTACATTTATAAACACGTTAGAAATAATTTTTGCATCAACCATCAAACATAATTAAGAAAGCCCAAGAGAAGTAGTATGCCTAATGTATTTACCCATATTTTTTCTTGTCAAACTTTTTCTTTCTAATGTTCCAAGTTTCTTTCTATCGCTTCCTATTAATATAACTTCATTTAGTTGTTCTTTTAGGGTAGGTCTGCTGGCAACAAGTTCTCTAAGTTTTCCTTCATCTGAGAATGTTGTGCTTTATTCCTTCACTAATATGATCCTGGTTGACGTTAATTTTTCTTTCAGCACTTGAAAAATATTGCCACTTTCTCTGGCTACTATAGTTTCTTTCTTGTGGTTTTTCTTTTCTTTTCGTTTGTTTTTTTAGTAGGTTCCAAGCTCAACTTGGAACCCAATGTGGGGCTTGAACTCACAACCCCAAGATAAAGACCTGAGCTGAAGACCTGAGCCCAGACCAAGAGTTGGGCGCTTAACTGACTGAGCCACCCAGGCATCCCTGGCTTCTATAGTTTCTGATAAGAAATTCCCTATTATTCTAATTGCTTTCCCTTTAGAGATAAAGAACTTTTATCCAGATGCTTTTAAGATTTTTTGGAAACTTCATATTTTTCAGAAGTTTAATTATGATGCATCATGTATGGATTTCTTTCAATTTACCTGTTTGGGTTTCACCCAGCTTCTTTAATCTGTAGCTTTATTAACTTTATTTCTCTTTACAATTCAGGTAATGTTTAATATTATTTCTTCAAGTAATTTTCAGACCCAACCTATTTCTCTCCCCTTCCAGGACTCACATAAAAGGAATATTAAATCTTTTGTCATAGTCCCATAGGTGTCTGATGCTCTGTTCACTGTCCTTAAGTCTTTTCTCCCTCTGCTAGTCACACTTTTTATTGTTTTCTCTTCCAGTTTATTGACTCTTCTATACTCCCATCTCTACCTGACTCTGTTGCTTGCATATCGACTGAGGTTTTTATTTCAGTAATTAAATTTTCAGACTTTCTATTTTTCATTTATTTCAACTGTGTTCCTAATGGCTAGTCAAAGTATTTCTATTATGGTTACCACAAAATCTTTGTCATTTGGTGTTAGTATGTATTTTCTTCTTTTCATTCAGTTTGAGACCTTGCTGGGTCTTGGTATGATTTTTGATCAACACTTGGACATTTTCATATGATAAGACTATGAATCTTATTTAAAACTTCTGTTTCAGCTGGCTGTTTTGTGACACAGCTCTGTCAAAATGGGAGGTGGTTATTGCTTCACTACAGCCAGGTGGAGGGTGAAGTACAGGTTCCCTACTTAACCTCAGCTGACAACTGCAGTGGGGAGGGCATCATTACTGTTAGGTGGAGGTAGGAGTTCTGGTTTCCTATGTGGTGTCCACTGAGGAAAGGTTAGTCATTACTGGTAGGGTTAGTCTCACTATTGCTGGGTGATGGTAAAAGGCCTATTTTTCCACTAGGCCTCCTCTCATCTACCCTGGTGGAGGAGGTAGGGAACCTCATTATGCAAGGTGCAGAGAGAATTCCAGGATCCTCATGTAGTCTCCCCTGACATTATGGTGTGCGGTGTGGATGGGGGACTTGATCAAGCTGGATTTTTAGAAATGAAAATCTTGGTTTTTTGGTTGGCCTTCTCTAACTACTCTTGTGTGGTGTTGGGGTTGCCTCATTACAGTCTCATGAGTAGGCTAGGCTCCCTAGCTGACCTGTACTGTCAGGCATGGGGATGGGAGTCATAGTATTTTCTTTGGTGTTTGGTTGGGTAGAGCAGTTATTGTCTAAATGTTTTCTGTCTTTCTAGGTTGCTCCTTTCCTGGTCCTTTGGCTAGAAAGAGAGGGCTTTTGTTGGGGCTCCTTTGGTCAGTGCTTGTTGATGTTTCTAGGTTGCTAGTTCAGATCCAATTTGGAGATATAGGAGACAAAGAGAAAACCTTGAGAACCCATCATCACGTCATTCCTTGGTCCTGAATTGGTCTGTCTTCCTCTTCACCTTTTGGAGTCTTTTTTTTTCCCCCCGGAGTCTTTTTATATTTGTTTTATATGTAACAACCAGAGTTTTTGTTGTACTTAGTGTGAAGAATAAGGATAGTATGTCTCTTTGATTTTTCTGGAAATTAAAGTTTCCACTGTGCAACTTAATGGATATCACTATATTCATAGATTAGTGCAATCATCATCACAGTCAATTTTAGAACATTTTCATCAAAAAGAAACCCTGTACCCTTTAGCTATCTCCCAATCACATGTCTTTGTGACTGGTTTCTTTCATCTAACATAATATTTTCAAGGTATAGCCACACTGGAGCATGTCAATACTTCATTCCTTTTCATAGCCAAATAATATTCCACTATACAAATATATCACATTTTATCCATTCATCCACTGATGGACATTTGTGTTGCTTCCACCTTTTAGCTATTATAAATAATGTTCTTATAAACATCCACATACAAATTTTTGTCTGGGTATATAATTCCCTTTCTCTTGGGTATCTATCTAAGAGTGGAATTTCTGATCATACAGTAATTCAGTGTTTTACTATTTGATGAGCTGCCAGATCACTTTCCACAGCACTTACGCCATTCCATATTCCTACTAACAGTGTAAGAGGGTTCAGATTGTACCAAATCCTAGCCTATAGCTGTTATTACCTGACTTTTTGATTCTAGCCAGCCTAATAGGTATGAAGTAGTATCTCTCTGTACAGGGTTTTGATTTGCATTTCTCTGATAATGATGTCAAGCATCTTTTCATAAGCTTATTGGTTATTTGCATATCTTATTAAGAGAAATGTTCTGTGAGATCCTAATTTTTTAATTCAGTTGTTTTCTAATTATTGATTTGTATGAGTTCTTTGTATATTTTAGATTCAAGTCCCTTATCACATATATGATTTGCAATTATTTTTTCTAATTCTGTAGGTTGTGTTTTCACTTTATTTATAGTGTCCTTTGAAGCACCAAAGTTTAAAGTTTAATGAAATCTAATTTATTTACTTATTTATTTAAAGGTTTTATTTATTTGAGGGAGACAGTGTGTGAGCAGGACGGGTAAGAAGGGGAAGGACAGGGAGAAAGAATCTGAAGCACATTTCACAACTGTGCAGGGAGCCCAACATGGGGCTTATCTCAAGCCCCTGAGAGATCATGACCTAAGCCGAAACCAAGAGGTGGATGCTTAATCAACAGAGCCATCCAGTTGCCCTGAAATCCAATTTATTTATTTTTTCCTTTGCTGTACATGTTTTTAGTGTCATATGTAAAAATCCCTTTTATTTATTAATTATAGGTCCATAAAGCTGGGGGAAAAAAAACCTTAGCAAAATCCAAGGTCATGAAAATTTACCTCATATTGTCTTAACAGTTTTATACTTTTAGCTCTTACAATTAGGTTTTTGATCTACTTTGAGTTAATTTTTGTGTGTACAGGTATGTATGTATGTGTGTGTGTGTGTGTATATATGTATGTGTGTATATATATATATATATATATATAGTGTGACGTAAGAGTCCAACTTCTTTCTTTTGCACGTGGCTATCCAGTTGTTCTGGCACCATTTATTGGAAAAGACTATTGTTTCTCCACTGGATAGTCTTGGCGCTTGTCAAAAATCAGTTGACCACAGATGTATGGATTTATTTCTAGACTCTCAATTCTATTCCATTGATCAATATGTCTATCCTTGGTACAAGTGGCATACTGTTTGATCATTGTTTTGTACTAAGTTTCTGAAATATGGAAGTGTCCGTACTCCTACTTTGCTCTTTTTTTCAAATGTCTCTTGCTTTTACTAATACTTTTCTGTTTTTTTTTAAATAGAAAATCTACTTATGATTTTTCATTACAGTTTCCAAAGCACTTTCACATGCCTAATCTCAACTGAGCTTCACATTATATCTGTTGCGTAAAAAAGTATATTATGCTTGACAAGTAAGCAAATAGGAAGAAAGACCCCAAGTAACTCACTTAAAGGGAAATACCATGTAAGATAAGCCATTAAAAATATATACTGAATACTAAAGGCTTACGTACTGAACACTGTACAAGGCAATTGGATGTCTTTTAAAATGAAATGAGGGCGCCTGGGTGGCTCAGTGGGTTAAAGCCTCTGCCTTCAGCTCAGGTCATGATCCCAGGGTCCTGGGATCGAGGCCCGCATTGG
>LNAC01000195.1:2131251-2298329 GCA_002007465.1 Ailurus styani | reverse complement strand
GCCTCCTCCTCTCTGCCTGCCTCTCTGCCTACTTGTGATCTCTCTCTCTGTTGAATAAATAAATAAAATCTTAAAAAAATAAAATAAAATAAAATAAAAAATAAAATAAAATGAGATAAAAGTGAGANATCTCTCTCTCTGTTGAATAAATAAATAAAATCTTTAAAAAATAAAATAAAATAAAATAAAAAATAAAATAAAATGAGATAAAAGTGAGATAAAAGTCCTTGCCCTCTAGGAGGGGCTGATAGTCTAGTGCAGTGGTCTTTAACAATTTTGCTCATGCACTATCTACAAGAATTTTAAAAAACTGTATTAAATTGACAACTATATAAAAATTTTCATCACAAGTTTAAACTGCTGCAAAAGATATAATTTCTAGTGTACTGTATGTTACAGGTACATGTGCTTCAAATATATTTTCATCAAATTGTAGAGCTACAGATTTGGCTGATACAATATATATAAAATGCCTGCTATTAACTTAATGACAAATCAACCAGCCATCATCAAATTCACTTTCTGTTAGAAAGTGTCTGATACTCCATGTGTCAATTTAAGTGAACATATTAACACAAATATCTATGACAAATAACTCCCTTCTGAGTTACAATTTTAAGACATATTTGATACAGGAACCTTGACATGAGCTGGTTTCCAGGAAGACATAAAGTGCAGTGCCTTTCAATATTTCCTGATTTGCTGTCAGAGGTCCTCTCAGTACATGCCTTCTTGAATGAACTTTTTTTGGGTGACAAACCTTCTGGGGCAATGTAGGACTTGGGTGAGTGTATGGTATGCCTTTCTTTTACAGAGTTGAAGAATAGAAAAGGTGAGACTGCAAGAGACTGCAGAAGGGTTCTCAGGCATTAATTTTAGTAAAATCCAGGATCTAGAAATTAACCTCCTCAAAACTAACCAAGCCAATGTGCCCCCTAAAAGCCTTGGTACAGTGCTGAAGATATTCATATCTTAGTTTGAAGACCACGTGTTTACTGATCACAGCTGCGAGGAAAATCCAGATCTCTTAAACCTAGGAGTTTAGTACTCTCTAACAATATACTCACTCATAAAAAAAAAGTCAATAACTTTCCCTTCAAAGTCCAAACTGCTTCTGTCTTTGCGGATAGGATATAAAGCAGAAACAATAACAAATCTGGCATTAAGTTGTTGAGTCTCCTTAAAGTCATTCTTCTAAAATAAGTGGGGGGAAGGGGAGGCAAGATGGCAGAAGCGTAAGGGACCCTATTTCAACCAGTCCCCTGAACTGAGCTGGATATCTACTGGACCACTCTGAACACCCACAAAATCAGCCTGAGATGTCAGAAGATATATCTGGATCTATACCAACAAAATATCTCCAGTGGTTGGTTTCGACATATGAAATGGAAGCTATGATTCTGAAGGCAGATATTGGAAGATAAACAGAAGGGGGAGGGAGCTTCTGGGATCTTACGCTGCTGGAGCACAAAAGCCTCCCACACTGGGGACCCGGCACAGACTCGCACACCTGTAATGGTGGGGAAAGGACTTTAGGGCAGACCCCCAGACTGAAACCTGGAGCTGCAGGGGCGCGCATATGCACTAGGGGCTGCTGGTGGTTTTAGAAGCACAAAGGGCAGAGACGTGCCTGGACTTGGAAGTGAGGGCTGGGAGTGCTGCTGTGGGATGTATAACCGAGGATGCTGTGGTTTTTAGCAGCACACACAAATATGGAGGCAGTGTGGTTGGAGTGCTTATGGAAGAACAGGCTGTGGTCTCTCTGTTCTGAGATAGAAGTTTGGATACGGTTACTTCTGCTCTAACTCTCGGAAGAGACACAGAAAGCCACCAGGGAAAGCTGCCAGAAAACAAGAGCCCCCCAAAACCGATTTTCATTGAGCCCATCCCCCCCCACAGCAGGGAAGGCAACTCCCCAATCAGGGTTGCCTGGGTAACACTGCAGCAGGTCCCTCCCCAGGAAGACAGGCTGAGAGAACAAGAGCCCAACAACCCTAAGGTCCCTATAAAACAGGTGTATCTTGCTTGGGTTGTGGTCAATAATTTGGACTCTGTACATTCCCTCAACTACCCCTCAACAGAATGACTAAGTGGAGGAACCCCCAACAGAGGAAAATTCAGACACTGTGACCTCTGCCACAGAACCAACAGATATGGATATAAGCAAGGGGTCAGAAATAGACTTCAGGGTAATAGTTATTCAGACAAGAGCTAGGTTGGAGAAAACCATTAATGGCAACATAGATTCTCTAAGGGCAGAAGCAAGAGCTGATCTGGCAGAACTTAAAAATGCTATCAGTGAGATCCAATCTAATCTAGATACTCTAATAGCTAGGGTAAATGAGGCAGAAGAATGAATTAGTGATCTAGAAGACAAACTGATAGAAAAGAAGGATCAGGAGGAGGTCTGGAACAAACAGCTTAGAAACCACAAAAACAGAATTAGAGAAATAATGCCATGAAACATTCCAATGTCAGAATTATTGGGATCCCTGAGAGGGTGGAGAGAGAGAGAGGGAGAACTAGAAGATATAGTTGAGCAAATCCTGAGAACTTCCCTAATCTGGGGAATGAAACAAGCATTTGTGTCCTAGAGGCAGAAAGAACACCTCCCAAGATTAAGGAGAATAAACCAACACCCAGGCATGTAGTAGTAAAACTCGAAAATCTTAATACCAAGAAAACCATCCTAAGGGCAGTTAGGGGGAAGAGATTCCTTATGTACAGAGGGAGGAACATCAGAATAATGTCAGACCTGTCCACAGAGACCTGGCAAACCAGAAAGGGCTGGCAATACATATTCAGGGTACTAATGAGAAGAACATGCAGCCAAGAATACTTTATCCAGTAAGGCTGTCATTTAGAATGGATGGAGAGATAAAGAGCTTCCAAAACTGGCAAAAACTGAAAGACTATGTGACCACTAAGCTGGTCCTGCAAGAAATATTAAGGGGTGGGGGGAGATTCTATAAAAGGAGAAAGACCCTAAGAGTGATATAGAACAGAAATTTACAGAGACAATCTATAGAAACAAGGACCTCACAGGCAACATGATGACAATAAAATTGTATCTTTCAGTAATCACTCTCTAAGTGAATGGCCTAAATGTTCCCATAAAACAGCACAGGGTTGCAGACTGGATAAAAACACAGGACCCACCCATGTGCTGTCTAAAAGAAACTCATTTTGAACCTAAAAATACATCCAGACTGAAAGTGAAGGGATGGGGAACCATCTTTCCATGTCAACAGGCCACAAAAAAAAGCTGGGGTAGCAATTCTTATATCAAATTAGATTTTAAGCTAAAGACTGTAGTCAGAGATATAGAAGGACACTATATCATTCTTAAAAGGTCTATCCAACAACAAGATCTAACAATTGTAAATATCTATGCCCCCAACATGGGAGCAGCCAACTACATAAGCCAACTGTTAACCAAAATAAAGAGACATATTGATAAAAGTATCTTAATTGTAGGAGACCTTAACACTGCACTCTCAGCAAGAGACAGATCATCTAAGCAGAAAATCAACAAAGAAACAAGAGCTTTGAATGACACACTGGACCAGATGGACCTCGTAGATATATACAGAACATTCCACCCTAAAACAACAGAATATTCATTCTTCTTGAGCCCACATGGAACTTTCTCCAGAACAGACCACATACTGGTCTCAAATGACACCAAAAAACTGACATTATTCCCTGCATATTCTTAGATCACAATGCTTTGAAACTGGAACTCAATCACAAGAAAAAGTTTGGAAGAAATTCAAACACTTGGAAACTAAAGACCATCCTGCTCAAGAATGTTTGGGTCAACCATGAAATCAAAGAAGAACTTACACAATTCACGGAAACCAATGAGAACAAAACCAGATCAGTCCAAAACCTATGAGATACAGCAAAGGCGGTCCTACGGGGGAAATACATAGCCATCTAAGCCTCGCTCAAGAAAACAGAAAAAACCCAAATACACGAATTATCTTTACACCTTAGAGAACTGGAGAATCAACAACAAATTAAGCCTAACCCACACGTGAGAAGGGAAACAACTAAGATTAGAGCAGAGATCAATGAATTAGAAACCAGAAATACAGTAGAACACATCAATGAAACTAGAAGTTGGTTCTTTGAAAGAATTAATAAGATCAATAAACCACTGGCCAGACTTATCCAAAAGAAAAGAGAAATGACCCAAATTAATAAGGTTATGAATGAAAGGGGAGAGATCATGACTAACACCAAGGAACTAGAAACAATAATCAGAAATTATCATCAACAGCTATATGACAGTAAGTTAAGCAACCTAGAAGAAATGGATGCATTCCTGGAAACCCATAAACTTCCAAGACTGAAAGAGGAAGAAACTGACAACCTGAAGAGACCAATAACCAGTAACGAGATTGAAGCAGTGATCAAAAACCTCCCAAAAGACAAGAGTCCAGGACCTGATAGATTCTCTGGGGAATTCTACCAAACATTCAAAGAAGAAATAATACCTATTCTCCTCAAGCTGTTTCAATAAACAGAAAAAGAAGGAAAACTTCCAGACTCTTTCTGTGAGGCCAGAATTACCTTGATCTCAAAACCAGGCAAAGACCCCATCAGAAAGAATTTCAGACCAATATCCCTGATGAATATGGATGCCAAAATTCTCAATAAGATCCTAGCTAATAGGGATGCCTGGGTGGCTCAGTTGGTTAAGCGGCTGCCTTCAGCTCAGGTCGTGATCCCAAGGTCCTGGGATCCTACACTGGGCTCCTTGCTCAGCAGGGTGCCTGCTTCTCTCTTTGCCTCTGCCTGCCACCCTGCCTTCTTGTGCTCTCTCTGGCAAGTAAATAAATAAATAATCTAAAAAAAAAAAAAGATCCTAGCTAATAGGATCCAAAAGTAAATTAAAAGGCTTATCCACCATGACCAGGTGGGATTTATCCCGGGGATGTAAGGGTGGTTCAACATTCACAAATCAATCGATGTGACAGAACACATCAATAAAAGAATAGAGAAGAACCATATGGTCCTCTCAATTGATGCGGAAAAAGCATTTGATAAAATACAGCATCCTTTCCTGATTAAAACTCTTCAGAGTATAGGGACAGAGGGAACATTCCTCAATTTCATAAAATCCATCTACAAAAAATCCACAGTGAATCTCATTCTCAATGGGGAAAAGCTGAGAGCCTTTCCCTTAAGATCAGGAACATGACTCGGATGCCCATTTTCACCACTATTATTCAACATAGTAGCAGGAGTTCTAGCAACAGCAATCAGACAACAAAAAGAAATAAAAGGTATTCAAATTGGCAAAGAAGTCAAACTCTCTCTTTTCGCAGATGACATGATACATTACGTGGAAAACCAAAAGACTCCACCCCCAAATTATTAGAATTCATACAATTCAGTAATGTGGCAGGTTACAAAATCAATGCATAGAAATCAGTTGCTTTCTTCTACACTAACAATGAAAGTGCAGAAAGAAAAATTAGAGAATCGATTCCATTTACAATAGCACCAAAACTGTAAGATACCTTGGAATAAACCTAACCAAAGAGGTACAGAGTCTGTACTCTAGGAATTATAGTACACTCATGAAAGAAATCGAAGAATAAAAAGATGGAAAAACATTCCATGCTATGGATCAGAAGGATAAACATTTTTAAAATGTCTATGCTGCCCAGAGCAATCTATACTTTCAATGCCATCCTGATCAAAATACCATCAACATTTTTCAAAGTGCTGGAACACACAATCCTAAAATTTGTATAGAGCCAGAAAAGACCCCAAATCACCAAGAAAACACTGAAAAAGAAAAACAAAACTGGGGGCATCACGTTGCATAATTTCAAGCTATATTACAAAGCTGTGATCACTAAGATAGCATGGTATCGGCACAAAAACAGACAAAGAGATCAATGGAAGAGAAAACAGAGCCAAGATATGGACCCTCAACTCTATGGTCAAATAATCTTTGACAAAGCAGGAAAAAATATCCAGTGGAAAAAAGGCAGTCTCCTCAACAGATGGTGTTGGGAAAATTGGTCACCTATACGCAGAAGAATGAAACCTGAACATTCACTTACACCATACACAGAGATAAACTCTAAATGGATGAAAGACCTCAATGTAAGACAAAAATCTGTTAAAATCTGAGAGGAGAACACAGGTGGCAACCTCTTCGACCTTGGCCACAGCAACTTCTTGCTAGACACGTCTCCAAAGGCAAGGGAAACAAAAGCGAAAATGAACTTTTGGGATTTCATCAAGATAAAAAGGTTCTGCGCAGCAAAGGAAATAGTCAATAAAACAAAGAGGCACTCCACAGAATGGGAGAAGATATTTGCAAATGCCATTATAAACAAAGGGCTGATATCCAAGATCTATAAAGAACTTCCCAAACTCAACACCCCAAAAAACAAATAATCAAGTCAAAAAATGGGCAGAAGACATGAATAGACACTTCTCAAAAGAAGACATACAAATGGCTAACAGACACATGAAAAAATGTTCATCATCATTAGCCATCAGGGAAATTCAAATCAAAACCACACTGAGATACCACCTTACACCAGTAAGAATGGCAAAAAGTGACAAGACAAGAAAAAACAAATGTTGGAGAGGCTGTGGAGAAAGGGGAACCCTCCTACACTGTTGGTGGGAATGCAAGTTGCTACAGCCACTTTGGAAACCAGTGTGGGGAAAAAAAAAAGCTGAGAGCCTTTCCCTTAAGATCAGGAACATGACTCGGATGCCCATTTTCCTCAAATGGCCTCAAAAAATTAAAAACAGAGCTACCCTATGACTCAGCAATTGCACTACTGGGTATTTACCCCAAAGATACAGATGTACTGAAAGAAGGGCCATATGCACCCCAATATTCATAGCAGCAATGTCCACAATAGCCAAATTGTGGCAAGAAATGAGATACCCTTCAACAGACAAATGGATAAAGAAGATGTGGTCCATATATACAATGGAATATTACTCAGCCACCAAAAAGGATGAATATCCAGCTTTTGTATCAACATGAATGGGACTGGAGGAGATGATGCTAAGTGAAATAAGTCAAGCAGAGAAAGTCAATTATCATATGGTTTCACTTATTTGTGGAACATAAGGAATAGCATGGAAGACATTAGGAGAAGGAAGGGAAAAAGGAAGGGGGGGAAATCAGAGGGGGAGATGAACCATGAACCATGAGAGACTATGGACTCCGAGAAACAAATTGAGGGTTTTAGAGGGGACTGGGTTGGGGGATAGGTTAGCCCAGTGATGGGTATTAAGGAGGGCACGTATTGCATGGAGCACTGTGTGTTATATGCAAACAATGAATCATTGAACACTACATCAAAAACTAATGATGTACTATATGGTGACTAACATAATAAAACAAATAAATAATAAGCTAGAAATAGAAAACCACTGCTTCCAAATAAAAATACAATGATATCTGGTATTATTTAAAAACAATACCTCCCAACCAAGACCAGCTACAAAATCTTCATATGCTTGACTTCCTCCTGTATTAGTGAGAATGGAATGTTTGTCTTCTTGTCCTTCAGCAACATAAAATACTGCGATCTTGTGGGTCTCTCGACTGTAAAACAAAAGATTACACCATTCATTTAATCATTAATTTATTCATTCACCCAATAATTAAGTTTAATATACAAAGTATATGGCAATAAAAAGATGAAAATGAATTAAATCTTATAATCTACTGATGAAGATATGTAATTGTAAGTAAAAAAATAGAAAAGTTATAAACTTGCCAGTAGAACAAGAGAAAGGTGTGATTACTTCTGACTGGAGAAACAGAGAGACATTTAAAGGAGACAGGAAAACTGAGTTGGGTGAAGGCAAGTAAGATCTGACAAATGAAGAGGAGAAAGTATCAGGAAAGACATGTGAATGCATGAAGCATCTGAGGAGTTACCTGTTGTACAACGTGGCTAGAATCCCAGAGTTAAATGGATGTGTTTTAGAAATCAAACTAAGTAGGAGTACAGAGATGACTGATAAATGACCCATTTCTTCAAAGGACAGAATAAGAAATAAGAAATTTATACACAAGTATTATAGAACTGTATGGAATAAGTGACAAGCTCTTAGACATTTTCTTTTTAGATCTCCTTCAAATTAAAAATGTTCATAAAAGCAAATTTCTCGTATGACATTTGGCTTCCCAAGTTAACTAGGGCAGGGCCCCTGGGTGGCTCAGTTGGTTAAGCGACTGCCTTCAGCTCAGGTTATGATCCCGGAGTCCTGGGATCAAGTCCCACATCGGGCTCCCAGCTCCATGGGGAGTCTGCTTCTTTCTCTGACTTTCTCCCCTCTCATGCTCTCTCTCAGTCTCTCTCTCTCTCAAATAAATAAGTAAATAAGTTAACTAGGGCACACTACATTTGGTCTAGGGCGATTTATCAAAGCATGAGCTAACAAACTTTATGACCAGAGGTAATGTTTTCACTACTATAGTATGTAGAAATTAGAAAGCAAGTAAACAAACCATATCCAACAAGTAAGAACTGAAATTATTTTAAAAAGTTAGTCAGACAATCAGATTTTCCTACGTATTTTGAGGAAGTTGTAAGGTCATGATTGTGGGTTTCAACATCAGCAACTTAAAATCAAGAACAAAGATATTTTAGCTGCTTTTACAAATGGCAATATTTCACTTTATGGCATGAACACTTAGGCAACTTATGGTGAATTCAATGTATTGTTAGGATAATCTAACCTAAGTAATAAAGTATAATTGGGGGGTGCCTTCCAGAATTACAGAATAAGTATCTCAGTCGACCCTTTCTCAAGCAAAATAACAATTTAAGTGGTGAAAATGATTTTTATAAAATCATTTAAATTCTCTGCGTATTGTCCTAAGGACATATAGCAAATGGAAAAATATTCATTCAAGAAAATCTACCAAATCTAGTAAGAACAGAATGAGTCTTTGGCATCTGAGCCATGACTGCTCCCTTACTCCACCCCTTTACTCCCACCTTATAGCTTTACCCTGGGCATTCTACTCAGGCCAAGATAAAGGTTCCCTCTCCCCTCCAGTTCCCAGACTGGGAATATGGTTTCATCCTGGGAAAAGAAGGCTGCTGGCTGTGTTTCTCATCCTCCCCAGATCCATGCTGCACAAAATCTATTCCAGGCAGCTTCAACTGAGAGAACCATGTCTCCCTTAACTCATCCAGCTCCCTCTCTTACGATGGAAGCTCTAGGTGCAAAAGGAGTCTGTCCCAATCTTCCCCACTCTAGCTTACCAGTAGGCTAGAGGTTTCACACCAGGAGGTGAAAGCTAAGATGATGAAGAACTGCCAATCCTTCCCTAACTGTTCGCTTGTAGAGTGAGGGTGTTGCTCCAGGAAAACTTGGTCCTTGACCCCAGCTCATGTATAGTGGCAGAGTTCTGCCACTACTTGTGTTCTGCCCTGGTGAAACACAGGTCATAAGGACAAAGAACTCAGTAGCAGCTCTGCCTGAGGGAAATGATTTGATCCTGAAACAAAGCTTGGAGAACTCCATGGCTACTGGTTTGTCAAAAACAAAAAAGAGTGTGGTGGAAAGCCATTAAGAGAAGCTAACACTTCCAGACACAAGTGAAACAGCAGAGCAGCCAGAAGTTTTAACAGAGAGAAACAGGAAGAGATAGCCAAGAAGGGTCCTCTTGGGAACACAGTCAAGTCTATAGGTCAAAAAGCCTGTGCACATGTACTACCATGTACTCACACAGGAGCAATCAGAGTAAGATGCAGGACATGAAAGCATGCCCCAAGCTACACAGACCTATCGACACAAGGTGAAGCCTCACAAATACTCTACTCGAGCTCAGGGTCAACTCTTAGGAAGCCACACTTAAAACAACACCCAGTCAAGTCAATCCTGGCAGTCTAGAAGACTGTGCATATCCAAAGTTGTACCCTATTTGGAGCAACCAGAGAGCAAACTCCCAGCTACTAATCTCTGGTGAACATGGGACAAAAAAAACATAAACATTCTGAATATGAGAGCAGCCTCCAACCCACACATACATCTGCAGTAAACAATAAAAATCTAGTTGGCTAAGGGGGCCAAAAGACAAACTGATTAATAGTAGATTATGTCAACCCAGGGCAGAACCCATAGGTAGCCCTACTAAAAGATAAAAAACATTTTAAAATTTTTGAGCAGGGAGAGCTGAGGCTGCACATTGTGGGGAAATAGACTTTGCAGGATTAGTTCAGCCAAATCACTAGAAAATAAACAAATGATCAAGCAATGCACTTTTGATTCAAAGACACAAATAATGTTGAAAGTAAAATAAATGGAAAAAGACACCATGCAAACAGTAGCTAAGAAACCAGGAGTGGCTATATTAATATAGCCTTTAAAATGAAAAATATCAGTGATAAGGAGACATAATGTTAAAAGGTCAAACTACTAGAAGATATGAAAATTAAAAACACACATGCACTCAACAGAGAGTCGAATACATGAAGCAAAAACAGAATTGGAGGCAGAAATAGGCATTTCTACAATCACGGTTGAAGACTTCAGTACCTCACTTTCAACAGTGGACAAACAATTACATGTATCAAAAAGGAAACAGAAGACTTCAGTAACACTGTAAACCAAATAGACCTAAAATACATTTATACAACACCCCACAAAACAGTAGTAGAGCACACATTCTTCTCAAGGATACAGGAACATCCTATAGGGTGGACCATATGGTAGGTCAGAAAACAAGCCTCAACAAATTTGAAAGGACTGAAATTATACAAAGTGTATTTTCTAATCACAGTGGAATGAAATTAGAAATAAATAAAAGAAAAAAACTGGGAATTTCACATGTATGCAGAAATGAAACAATGTACTCCTAAATAACTGAAAGACTCAATTTCAAGGGAAATAAGGAAATACCTAGAGACAATGAAAATCAAAATATAACATACCAAAATTGATGGCATACAGGCAAAGCAGCGTTCACTGGTAAGTTTATAGATGTAAATGCTTACATAAAAAAAGATGAAAAGATCTTGCATCAATAACTAAACCTTCCACTTTAAGAAACTAGAAAAAGAGCAACTAAAATCAAAGCAAGAAAAAAGAAATAATAAAGACTACAGTAGAAATAAAATATAAGAGAAAACAACAGAGAAATATCAAGGAAACCAGAACTTGGTTTTTTGAGATGATAAACAAAACTGATAACCTTATAGTTAGACGGAGTGAGAAAAAAAAGAGAAGACTCAAATTACTAAAATCAGAATCTAAGGAAGAGACATAACTACATATCGTAGAGAAATAAAAGGATTGTAAGGGAAAACTATGAACAACTATATGCCAACAAATTAGATAGAATAGATTAAATGGAAAAATACCTAGAGACAAAAATTACTAAATCCAACTCAAGAGGAAAGAGAACACCTGAATAGATCAATTACAAAGAGACTGAATTAGTAATGTGATTGAAAAGAAGTAAAACTACCTCCACTTGCAGATGAGATGATTTTGTATATAGAAAACCCTAAGGAATCCACTGAAAAGTTTTTAGAGCTATTACATGAGTTCAGCAGGGTTCAGGATACAATATCCACATACAAAAATCAACTGTATTTCTATACACCAACAATGAACAATCAAAACAAAATTAAGAAAATTCCTTTTATAATACTATACCATCAAGAATAATAAATTACTTGGCTGTATAAGTACAAAAATACTTAACAAAAAGTTAAGTATAAAACTTATACTCTGAAAACAAAAGTATAAAACCTATGCTCTGAAAATTGCAAAACATTGTCAAAAGAAATTAAAGATCTTTAAAAAAATCCCAACTATATGCCAACAAATTAGATAGAATAGATTAAATGGAAAAATACCTAGAGACAAAAATTACTAAATCCAACTCAAGAGGAAAGAGAACACCTGAATAGATCAATTACAAAGAGACTGAATTAGTAATGTGATTGAAAAGAAGTAAAACTACCTCCACTTGCAGATGAGATGATTTTGTATATAGAAAACCCTAAGGAATCCACTGAAAAGTTTTTAGAGCTATTACATGAGTTCAGCAGGGTTCAGGATACAATATCCACATACAAAAATCAACTGTATTTCTATACACCAACAATGAACAATCAAAACAAAATTAAGAAAATTCCTTTTATAATACTATACCATCAAGAATAATAAATTACTTGGCTGTATAAGTACAAAAATACTTAACAAAAAGTTAAGTATAAAACTTAAACTCTGAAAACAAAAGTATAAAACCTATGCTCTGAAAAAATCCCATTCATGGACTGAAAGACTTAACATTGTTTTTTTTTTTTTTAAAGATTTTATTTATTTATTTGACACAGAGAGAGAGAGAGATTACAAGTAGGCAGAGAGGCAGGCAGAGAGAGAGAGGAGGAAGCAGGCTCCCTGCCGAGCAGAGAGCCCGATGCGGGCCTCGATCCCAGGACGCTGAGATCATGACCTGAGCCGAAGGCAGAGGCTTTAACCCACTGAGCCACCCAGGCGCCCAAGACTTAACATTGTTAAGATAATACCCCCCAAACTGATCTACAAACTTAATGTAATCCCTACCAAAATCCCAGCTGCTGTTTTTGTAGAAATTGACAAGCTCATTCTTAAATTCAGAGGAAGATACAAAAGATTCAGAATATCCATAACTATCTTGAAAAAAAGACAAAGTTGGAGGATTCATAATACCCAATTTTAAAACTTGCTACAAAGCGGCAGCAATAAATGCACTGTGGTAGTGTCATAAGAAGTGACAAATAGATGTATATGGAACAGAATTTTTGATCTAGAAATAAATCCTTATATCTGTCATCAGTTGCTCTTCTGACAAGGATACCACGACAATTCAAAGGGAAAAGAAGAGTCTTTTCAACAAATAGTGCTGGGGCAACTGGATATGTACAAGCAAAAGAATGAAGGTGAACTCTTACCTTGCAACTTCCTACCTCACACCAAAAACAACAAACAAAAAGGATGTTAGATATTAATAAAAGGTTTAAAACCATAAAGTCTTATAAAAAAGTTTATAAAACTACTGTCCATGGCAAAAAATTGTACATGAATGTCTACAGCAGCATTATCCATAATATCCAAAAAGTGAAACCAACCCAAATGTCCATCGACTGATGAATGTATAAACAAAATGTAGTATACCCATACAATGGAATATTATTCAGCAATAAAAAGAAATGAAGTGCTGAGACACACTGCAATATGGATGAACTTTGAAAACACCATGCTAAGAAGCCCGCCACAAAAGACTATATATTGTTTGATGCCTTTTATATGAAATGTCCAGTACAGGCACATCTACAGAAATAGAAAGTAGATTAGCATTGTCTAGAGCTGGGGAGTGGGGGAAGAGGATGGTTGGCAGTAATGGGGAGTTACTGGTAATGGGTAAGGGATTCCATTTGAAGGAACTAAAATATTCTAAAATCAGGTTGTGACAGTTGCACAATCCTGTGAATATACTAAAAACAAGTATACTTTAAAAATGAGCAAAATGTGTGGTATAAGAAGTAAATCTCAAAAAAAGGGGGGGGAGGAGGAGGAAGAAAGAAGAAGAAAGGAAGAAGAAGGAAGAAGAAGAAGAAGATCTCAAGAAAACTGTTAAGAATTTAACTTGGAAGTATGGTCCACTATGTGTAAATTCTGAACCTGGCAGAAAGGGAACTTCTCAGTGTTCTTACCATTTCTGTGTCACATTTTGGTAATTCTTGCAATATTTCAAATTTTTTCTTTTTTTTTTTTCAGGTAAAGGGCTATCAATCAGAACTCATAAATCACAAAAATTGGGAAGACTTAAAGAGAAATGTTCACCTAATACTATATAAGTCTAAAAGCAGGAAGAAAGATATGTGCCATGTAGGAAAAAAAACTAGAACATAAATCTTTACAATGGAAAAGTAAAAAGATATCACCTTTATATTACCTATGACCTTTCTACAATTTATAAAAGCACAGCTCAGCCGCCCTTCATGTCAGATTTTAGTCTTTCACCATTCCCTTTTATTTTTCTACTTACCAAACTACTGCTGCTAAAACGTTTGGTATATTGCCATTAGCTTAATATGTACAATAATGAATAACTAGGGAAAGATACCAGAAAAAAATCCATAAAATTAATGAACTTGCAACTTACATGCAACCATATAAAAATATGTACAGAGCTGGCAAAATATTATGAGCTTACTACTGGAAAATTTAAAGTGAAGTCTATTAAGTTAAAAGGACTTCTGAATCCCTGCATATACACTGTGATAGAAATAATAATACAAATTTTGAGATTTGAAATTAAAAAATCTGGTGGTTCCACTAAGAGGAACAGGCATCAAATAAACTAGTCAAAGAAAATAAAGGATCTATAAATAGTCTAGGGAGGTAAGAGTATAAACAACATCACCTTTCATTTTTCCTCTCTAGTCCATCAGAAAAGTACAAGCATACCTCAGAGATATTGCAGGTTTAGTTCTAGGCTACAATAAAGTGAATATAGCAAAAAAGTATATATAAAAGTTACGTGTATNCTCTGCCTGCCTCTCTGCCTACTTGTGATCTCTCTCTGTGTCAAATGAATAAATAAAAAAAATCTTTAAAAAAAAAAAGTATATATAAAAGTTACGTGTATACGATACTATAGTTTATTAAGTGTGCAATAGCATTATGTCTAAAAAAAGTACATACCTTAATTTAAAAACCACAGTTTTGCTAAAAAATGCTAACCATCACTTCAGTTTTCAGGAAGTTATAACCACTGATAAGAGATCACCATAACACATATAATGAAAAAGTTTGAAATATTGCAAGAATTACCAAAATGTGACAGAAACGCAGTGAGCAAATACTGTTGGAAAAATGGTGCTGATAGACTTCATCTCTTGCCCTTTCTAACAGTCTCTTCAAAAAATAAGGACATGAATCAAGGGGTTGGGGGCAAGAAAAGAAAAGACAGAAGAAGGAATAATAGGAACTGGTGCAACAGTTATAAAAACCAAAGGGCAAGAGAAAGGAAATGGTCAAATTTGGGTGACTGAAATGATTATTTCTAAACATAATCAAGAAAATTATGAGGAAGATCTGATTTGGGAGCAAAATGGTGACCTGGAATTGGTAATAAGGAGGCAGGTAAAAATTTGTAATACGCAGCTGCAAAATCATGACAGAGAATTGAGAGACAGAAGTACGTGGAAAGAATGGGGTTGAGAAGATAAGAGAGATACCCCAATGAAAGGAATAACTGTGTTAGGAGGTTAGGAGGTAAAAGATGAGCCAGTGAAGACAAACTTGGAATAATTTGAGAATTAGGAGTTGAATGAGGTACTTGTAGTGTTACAGAAGCCAGGGGAGAAGAACATTTTAGAGAATAGACAACAATATTAAAGGGGTTTTTACAACAGTACTCAAGAGGTTTTAGGGCAGTGAACCTATTCTATAGGATACTGTAATGGTAGATACCTGTTACTATACATTTATCAAAATGCACACAATGTACAACACAGAGAATAAACTCTAATGCAAACTATGGACTTCAATTAATATATCAATATTGTTTCATCAATTTAACAGATGTTATCACACTAACACAAGAGATAGAAAAAAGTATGTGTAGGAGGAAAAGCGTATGTGGGAACTCTCTGTACTTTGCAATCAATTATTTTGTAAATCTAAAACTGCTGTAATCTTTTAAAATGCTTACTAAATTAACTAAATTTAGTTAATTAGAGAAATAAAAGGGCCTATTGAGCATTGAGAAACTTTAGACTTGATGGTCAAGATACTAACATTCAGAAGAATAGTTTCTGTAGTGCAGTGAGGCCTGGAACACATGGTGAGCATGGGAGCAAAAAGAGTTATGAAATAAATAAATAAAATCTTTTAAAAAAAACAAACAAACAGGAGGAAAGTTGGAAAATAGAAAAGATGAACAAAACCAAGAGCTGGTTCTTTGAAAATATAAACGATATTAACAAACCTTTTGCTAGACTACTCACAACAAAAAAGGCCCAAATAAATACTACTATAAATGAAAAGATGTTACAAGTGATAACACAGAAATGCAAATGATCCTAAGAGACTACAATGAACGATTTACCAAACAAGTGGACACCCTAAAAGAAATGTGTAAGTTCCTAGAAATGTATAATCCATCAAGACTTAATTATGAAAAAACAGAAAATCTAAACAGACCAATAAAACATAAGTATGTGAAAGCAGTAATCAAAAACTTCCCAACAAAGTATCCAAAATATTAAGGAACATACAACTCAACAGCAGTAAGACAAATAATCAGATTAAAATGGGCAAAAAAAGAAAAGAAGACCTTAAAAAAATGGGCAAGGATCCAAAGAGATATTTTTCCAAAGAGGATATTCAAATGACATGAAAAAGGTGCTCAGCATCACTAATCACTGGGGACATGAAAATCAAAACCGCAATGAAATATTGCCTCACACCTGTTAGAATGGTTATTATCAAAAAGACAAGAGATAACAAGTGGTGAGGACACACAGAAAAGACAACCCTTGTTGTAAACTATTGGTGGGAAAGTAAATTGATGCAGCCTTTATGGGAATCAGTATAGAGGCTCATTAAAAAATTAAAAACAGAATGACTACATGATCCAGCAATCCCACTTCTGGATATTTATCCAAAGAAAACAAAATTACTACCCTGAAGCGATATCTGCATCCCCATGTTCACTGCAGCATTCTTTATAATAGCCAAGGTATGAAAACAACCTGTGTCCATCAACAGATGAATAGATCAAGAAAATGTGGTATATGTGTACAGTCCACCCTTGAATAACAGGGGTTTGAACTGCATGGGTCTACTTATAAACAATTTTTTTTCAATACAGTATTGTACTGTATTGTAAATGTATTTTCTCTTATGATTTTTCTCAGTAATATTTTTCTATTCTTACTTTATGAATACAATATATAACACATATAACATAAAAAATATGTTACTTGACTTTATATTATCAGTAAGGCTTCCAGTCAAGATTAGGCTATTGTTGGTTAAGTTTTTAGGAAGCCAAAAGTTATATGCAGATATTGAACTGCATGGGGATGGGGTGGGGTTGGTGCTCCTAATTCCTGTGTTGTTCAAGGGCCAACTATACAATGGAATTCAGCCATAACAAAAGAAGGAAATCCTGCCATTTGTGACAACTTGGATGAAATTTGAAGGCATTATGCTAAGTGAAATAAGTCAGACAGAAAAAGACATATACTGTATGTTCTTACTTATATGTGGAATCTGAAAAAACTGAACTCACAGAAACAGAGAACAGACTGGTTTTAGGGGTGGGGGCTAGGGAAAGGGCAAAATGGCTGAAAGTGGTGCAAGGGTATAAACTTCCAGCTGTGAGATAAATAAGTTCTGGGGAAGTAAAGTATAGCATAGTAACTATAGTTAACAGCACCATATTATATATTTAAAGGTCGCTAAGAGAGCATATTTTTAAAGTTCTCATCACATGAAAAATTGTAACTATGTGAGGTGATGAATGTGTTAACTAACCTTATTGTAGTAATCATTTTACAATATATGTATTTATAAATCATTATGTTTAAACTATAAACTATCACAATGCTGTATGTCAATTCTATCTCAATAAAGTTAGGGGGGAAAACTTGGGATGATATGGGAATATATAAATTAATTTTTTAAAAAGAGCAAAAGAAACCCCATAAAACTGAAATGAGAAAAGGAATATAGCAGAATTATGATATGTGCGTATGTACTAATCTCTATTAGTATGCATTTTGAAAATTTCAATGAAAAGGAGTTTTGTAAAAAACCAAAAAACACTGAAATTGACCCAAGTGCTAAATGAAAACCCAGAGCCTAATAATGATGAAATAAACGGAATTAGAAAGTTCACTAGTTATTCCAAATTTTCAAACAACAGATAATATTCATTTCATGAAGCTGGCTATAACATTTCTAAACACAGTAAGAACAGATAAAAAATTAAATAAATATTGAATATGCTTAGAAATGGCCTATACCCTTATTCAAAATGAAAGTCTAGTAAATTTAACACAACAGGAAGTCAAATGACGCAGTAGGTCATTCCATGAATTATTTAATACTAGCAATCTAGTGATACTACGTACAATATACATCAATCAGTGAAGAAAGCAAAACTATATGAAAATTTGAATAGATGCTGAAAAAGATTCCAGTAACAGGATGTCTACTCTTACAATAACTATTTAACACTGTAGTGCAAGTTCTAGTCAATGCAATAAAATATGATATAAGCAAAAATAGGCATAGCTTTTAGAAAAGAGATTATTTGTAAGATAATTACATACCTAAACAGAACCAAATAGACAACTATAAAATGCTTAAAATAAACAAGGGAATTCACTAAAGTATTTGGATAGCCAAATATAACAGAAAAAACAATTCTATTTAGAATAGCATCATGACGATAAAATAACCTTAAAAGTAATGTGTGGGTCACAGAATGAAAAACATACCATGATTATGAATGGGAAGAGTGATGATAGCAAATGTACTTATTCTCTCCATATGAAAGTTTTATTGTAATTCAAAACCAAAATATCAATGGGATTTTTTTCCTGGATAACGACAGCATAATTCTAACATGTATCCAGAAGAATGAACAAGTGAAAATATCTAAGAAAATAAGAATATGTATGAATAGGGTAAGGCAGAAGACTGTGTCTATCAAAAACTAAGTTACAAAGCTACAATAAACACTAACATCTGTACAAAACTGATAGACAACTCAAGAGAAATGAACAGATAGCTCTGAAATAAACAGGTTAATACTTGATAAAGGAAACATCAAATCAGTGAGAAAAGTATGAATTATTCAACAAATCACAGAAATAGGCTATTCTCCAATATTCAAGCTAGTTCCATTTCTTATTCCATAAACTAAAATGTATCCCAGAAGAAATAAAGAATTAAATGTAAAATAATTACCATTCCTACCAAGTAATTATGGATCTAGGAGGAAACACAGTAGAACATTTAATTGATTTCAAGAAGAATTCTCTAAGCACAACAAGCAACTGAAAAAAATCCAAAGAAAGAAGAAATAAAATTACATAAAAATGAAAAACCTGTACACTAAATAATATGAAGTTGTTGAAAACTGAAAGCCAAACAACTAACTGGGAAAACTCCCACAATAAGTACAAAAGTTAATCCTTAGATACCCACATATGTAGGAGAGCTCTTGCAATTAAGAAAAATTTCCTTTAAAATAGAAAAAGGACACTAAGAGGGAATTTGAAAAAAGATGAAAATTTCTTACAAATACATGAAAGATATTAACTTCACTAGTAGCAAAGAACAATAAATTAAAGAGATACCATGATCTGCCTCTCAAGCTAGGGAAGATTTAGAAAATGTGACCAATACCTTGTGTTGCCCAGGTTGAAGTTATATTAGTGTTCTTACACAATGTTGGTAGGATTAGAAATTAGTACTTAGTGAAAAGTAATTCTGCAACATGTATGGCCTGAAATAAGTTCTTATGCTTTGATGTAATAATTCCATTTCTAGGAACCTATCCTAGGGCAAGATATTAAAAACAACTTAAATGTCCAATAATCATAGAACTTGGCACCATAAAAAATTATTTTTGAAAAATATAAAAATGCTTATAACATGAGGAAAATGCTCACAACATGATAAAGTCCTTTCTAAAACATAACTTACTGTATACATGTTACTATGATTCCAGTTTTTTAAAACAAAATCATATATATATCAAAAAAGAAAGACTGAAAATACATAAACAAATGTTAAGAATAGTGTTATAAATATATGGTTTATTTTTCTACTGTATATTTTCTATAATAACTAGAGAAACCGAACATTTTTTTTTTTAAGATTTTATTTATTTATTTGACAGAGATAGAGAGCACAAGTAGGCAGAGCGGCAGGCAGAGGGAGAGGGAGAAGCAGGCTCTCTGCCGAGCAGGGAGCCCAATGCGGTACTCAATCCCAGGACCCCAGGATCATGACCTGAGCCGAAAGCAGCTGGTTAACCGACTGAGCTACCCAGGTGCCCTGAAACTAAACATTTTTAAAAGATTATTCTGAGAAAGGCTAAAAACCACAAAAACAAAAGTGACTAAAGAATGTATTTTCTCATAAAATTTGGTAGTAAAAGGCACAAAAGGGATACACTATAGCTTGAAAGGGTGGTAACTGGGCTCCTGGGAGGCTCAGTCATTAAGTGCCTGCCTTCAGTTCAGGTCATGATCCCAGGGTCCCGGGATCAAGACCCACATGGGCTCCCTGATCAGCGGGAAGCTTGCTTCTCCCTCTGCCACTGCTCCTGCTTGTATTCCCTCTCTTGCTATGTCTCTCTCTTGTCAAATAAATAAATAAATAAAATCTAAAAAAAAAAAAAGAATCCTAACTGAGGATAGTTTTGGGTTTTTTTTGTTTAAAGAAAGGTATCAAGTGTGCTTATGGTAAAGGGGTAAGTAGAAATACAAGACAAAGATGCAATAACTTTTTGAAGACCCTAGAGCAAGCATTGAAGGTATGAGGTAGAAGTATAGATAGGAAAAAAAGAAAAAAGAAAGGTTTTTCTGAAACTGAAGGTGAGCAAGAAAAGATGGCTCAATATAGAAATTTTAAAGAGAGGAAGTTATAAGGCAGAGTTGTTTGATGTGGGAAAGGAACGAATAAGCTTGTTTACTTTGCATTCCTACAGAATAGTGCTGGCATGTAGTTCGCTTATTTCAAGTAAGTTCCCCAATTGTCAGAATCACTGGATTTAATTAATGGGAGGTGTGACTAATGTGTTAAAATGTGAATGGGTGGAGAGAAAAAGGTTAGGAACTATTGTTCTACCAGACTGTCTTTCATATATAGGAGGTCAAACATTTGAATTGAATCCTTAGTGATGTTAGAGTAGAGATGATCTTTATAATGAAGGCCTTGAAGAACAAAGAAATGGTTTATAATAATTACTCTGAGAAACAAAGTAAGAAGTGAACAAGGGATAAGAAATTTGGCAAACAGTAGAGAAGGTATTGCTGAAGTAAAGGAGCATGAATCTACAGTAGCTCTGTATATCATGCTGGTGTGATCATTTTCTCTAGTAATATACTGCTGCCTTGGAGTAGAAAAAGTAGATGTTAAGAATGATTTGGGTCAGGGGTGCCTGTGTGGCTTAGTTGGTTAAGCGACAGACTCTTGGTTTTGGCTCGGGTCATGATCTCAGGGTCCTGAGAGCCAACCCTGCATCAGGTTCCATGCTCAGTGGGGAGTCGGCTTGAGATTCTCCACCTCTGCTCCTCACCCCTCAACTCATACGTGCATGAGCTCTCTAATAAAATAAAGAAAATCTGAAGAAAAAAAAAAGAATGATTCTGATCAGAGAACTGATTATAGTTAATATATACATGTATATATAAACGTAAGCGGAAGAACAGTTTTGAAGATGCCAGAGATGGCATTTTTATAGTTGAAAATGTGCAAGTCGGCTGACAGGACAAGTAAAACCAGAGGTGGGTGGCAGACTGACTATGGGAACAGAAAAGCAAAAAACTGGAAACACAAAAATATAAAACACCAACTGAGATGTGAGAGTGAGAAATAGATACTAAAAAGGTTGTGGACGTGAGATCTCAGAAATACAGGCATTTAAAGTATTGCTTTATTAATGTGTTTCTAGTTATATTGCCAAAAAAGCAGCTATCCATAAATTTCATTTATAGTCTAGACAACAAAGTAACATACATACATGTCAACCTTACAGAAATTCTAGTTAAGTAATATTTTTCAGTTTCCAGTACTGAGTTCCCAGAAGTCTTGTTCATATACTATACATGAAGAACCTAGGTATCATTAAAACAATGATATAACAAGATTTTACACATCAAAACCCATATGTAAACAGGTACATATCCAGGAGCTCAATGAGAAATCAGACTTATAGCAATATAATAACCTATATCCATGTTTTTTTCTCCATTTATACTTTTTGTATGTACTAGCTTGTTAAATTTACCAGTCATTTCACTTGATACCTCAGAGACTAATCAAAAAGGGTCTATTTGGAATGTTTAACTATGGGAAAACCAAAGGACATTTTAGAAGTTCAATTAGATTTCTTCCATCAAAAGAATTGTGAAATGCATAAAAAAGGTATAAACTATTCAAAGATACCAAATATTTTCATGTAGCCCTGCATTTTTTTCAAAGTTTATTATTTAAAGGTGTAAGTAAATCAAATGTAGTTTCTGTTCAGAAAGTCAACAATACAGTATTATTCACACATAAATAGAAATAGCTGACAGTTGCTAGTTGTAAGTCTGAAGGTTCTCCAACAACTTACCACTGTCTTGAATCCAAGTTCCTAAGTTCTCTAAGTAGTTTCTCATTTTTCTTCAGGAGATGAAAGCTCCTCCTAAATAGAGAGATTTACAAACATTTTCATCACCTTTGCAGTGAATGACATGACAGTCCCGGAAATACTTTCCACTCTACTCATGCAACTTTTAAACACTTTTCTTGCCTTTCCATACTTCTAACACAAAGGAGAACAGACCCTAAAAGAAATGTAAAGAATAAATGTCATTATTTCTACCAGGCCCTCATAGATTTCTGTTAGTGGATCATTATCTATTGATCATTTCAATTTTTCCTTGAAGGTGCCGTGAGCTTCTGAAACTCATATCCAGATGAATGGATAAAAGTACTTATAGGTTCCTTCGCAAGAGTTTCCTAAAAATATATAAGTAAGTTGCTCCTAATGAGAAATAAAATATTCACAAAATCTAAATCATTATCAAGCAAGGATATGTAATCCAGATGGAATTTGCTTTCTTCCTTGTGTTACCTTACAGGTATTTTTTACACAATGAAACAATGTAGATATGTTCCCAAATACATTCTACATACGTTAAATACGTAGAAATTATATTCATGAAATCAATGCTTGCTGTGGTGAAATATAGCTTCCCACCTTTAATTTTTCTCAAGAGACAATATATGGACCATCCTACAGCAAAAGAGAGNTACGTAGAAATTATATTCATGAAATCAATGCTTGCTGTGGTGAAATATAGCTTCCCACCTTTTTCTCAAGAGACAATATATGGACCATCCTACAGCAAAAGAGAATAGAATGCACTTACATGAATGGCAATTACCTACATTTGGACACACCATAGGCAAACGATATTCCTGACATGTCTTCCCCATAAAGCAGAGAATATTCCCTTCTAATAAATGGAAAGGTTTAAATTAAGTAAGATTATAAACACTAGTCAAGCAAGTAGACCTCCCTTTGGGTGCTTCACCTCATTTAATTAAGATTTATTTGTCCAGTGATACCTGAGTTCCCCTCCTACTACAAATTGAACAAGAACAATACATTAAATAATGCTGTGGCTTCCACATCCCTACAGCTTTTAGTATCATAGGAATTTAAAAAATAAATGTATAATGATGCTTTATACTTAGTGTACAATTTAGTATTTTATGTACATTATCTAAGTTAATTCTCGCCATTATGTGAGGTGGGAGTTATTTCCTCAGCTTACAGCCTGAAGCTTAAAGGTTAAATGACTCTGGTTCTTCTGATTTAAATCTAATGCCTTTTCATTTAACTCTTACCCAACTTACATGAATACTTCGTGTTAACTGCAAGCTTTCAGTGAGGTTTTTTGCTACATATTTAAGAAAACAAAACTTAAAAAAATGAAATAGATTGTTTTCTTGATTTGATGATAAATCTTGAGTTAACTTCTCTGATACAAACAAGAAAAAATCATATTGCTGTTTGTCTAAAAAACCCGTTAGGCTTATGTGACATATTTGGGCTCTGCCCCAGTTCCTGACACAAAGCTCCTAAAACTCTTATAATTTCTTGAGCAATGAAGGGACAGGAACAACTTACATAGAGTTCCTAAATCCCCTGCAATTTCCGTGGTAATAGGAGAATCTTTCGTTCTGATGAGGTGATGCTTGGTGGGCTCCTGGATAACTTCAGCATGGGGCTTGGTCATCCGAAAGCACAATGATTAGAAGCTTGGAACTTTTAGCCACCCCTACGGGGAGGGGAGACTGACTGGAGACTGAGTTAATAATTAATCATGCCTATGTGAAGAGGCCTCCAGTAACAATCCCTAAACTATGAGGTTCAAAGAGCTTCCTGGTTAGTCAACTCAATTCAATGTGTTGGGATCGTGGCAGACCCCAACTCCACAGGAACATAAGTTCCTGTGCTTGGGAACCTTCACCCTGTGTCCTCTTTATCTGTCTGTTCATCTCTGTCCTTTAACTACCTTTTATAATAAACTGTTAAATGAAAGTAGATGTCTTATGAGCCATTATAGCTAATTATCAAACCTGAGGAGGCAGTTATCTGATTTATAGCTAGTTGGTCAGAAATATGGACTTTCAACTGGTATCTGAAGTGGGGGGGCAGTCTTGTGGGTCTGAGCCCTTAATCTGTTTGTGCTAACTGCAGTTAGTGCTGGGACTGCCTGCTGTGGAAAACCCACACATGTGGTGTCAGAAGTGTTACAAGAAAAAATAGTTTTTCCTATTAGCTTACGTGAAGGTTGGAAAAATAAGATTCTTTTCAATTATATGAGCTATAATTTCTAAGTCAGAAAGTTCTGCTAGTCATTATGAAAATGTTAATAGTTAATTTGCTGAGTTATCTTTTTATTCCCTTGAATTCTGATACAACTCAGAGGTCTCAAAAAAAAAAAAAAACCTGGTAGATAAAACTTGGTGAGGAAAAGAAGAGAAACTAAAGTGCTTGATCAAAAGATGAATAAGACTAATGTTAAAAAAATTCTCTTTTATTCTTACCTTTTGTCCCAGGAATTCATTCCCAATATACTAAGAAGCAATCTGCAATAATAAAATGCTGACTGAGGCTTTTGAGGTGTTGGTTCATCTTGCTCCACAGCTTTCATGTTTAAGTCATTAAAGTGTTTCTCAACAAATTCTTTTTCTTCTGTATGCTGCTTAAGGATAGCATTAATAACATCATTTTCCTGTTTTTCAGAAATGCACACAGGTTGTGGAGCAGGAATATTAAGTGAGATTCCAGTTCTCTGTAAGCATTCTGGACTAGTTATACCTAAATACTGCAAAAGCTCGTCAAGAACATCTTCTTCATCTCTTATGGTATCCCAAGTTGGTACAGTTTCTCTAAATCCTCTTTTAAACTGGAGGGAAATCCCATCATTTACTGTTATATCTTCTAAGCATTCATTAGATGTAGGAGGCTCTTCTGGCTTCTCTTGGCGAGACAACGAAAGTATGAATGATGTAGGTTCTGACAAGCCACTCACAGGAGGCGGTCCATACAGGATGGCAGAATCCCATGAATATTTTCCGGAGAGATCACGTACTATGATTCTGACATTTGAATTGGCTGACGCAAGGCCAGCAGATAAACCTCCTCCGGGTATACTCTCTTCTGATCTGATCTGGATACAGGACACTAAGGTTGTATTGTTCAACACAAAGAACTGGATATTTGGACTCTCAAAGAGTTCAGGAGAAAGTTCAGTACTTTCACTATAATGATTGTCATGATTTTCACACACCTGACTTGTTAACATAGCAGGACCACCACTCATTGGGTAATGGCCCAAATGATTTACCAGATGTGTAATAACAGTGCGGGCAGCTATAGAAATTAATCCTTGTTGCATTTGAGTTTTCACTAGAAATAAGAAATATAAGTGAGTGGAAATACTGCTGCTTCCTAGGAAGTCATGTTAACAATAAAATTATTAGACAACAAATGGAGATTTCCTCACATTATCAAAATCACATTAAAATATTAGAGTAAATATGAATATTTCCAATTTAGATTCTGTACTACAGGAATGGTGGCAAAGAAGAAAACTCTGAGGACGTTTTGTTAATTTTATAAAAAAACACTTCTCAAAGTTTTGTTAATGGATTCATAATTTATTTAAGCTTAAGCCTTTATATGTAAATCATACTTTAAAAGATCACAAGTATTATAAATCACCTGAAATCACTTAGTACACACATTAGAAAGCCAGTGAAATCCAAATAAGTTTCTTATCTCATGAGTAAATTCAGAGAGACAGCATGCCTTAAATGTGATTTAATTATGGCGTTTATCAATGATATAAAAGTTTCAGAGAAAAGTAATCCTTCACTAAACTTTAGGAATCACAATCAATTTAAACAGTGAGTCGGTATAGCCAATATATGCCACAAAAATTTTATTTTAAGGGAAAACAAATTTTATGGGCCTGCTTATGTATTATATTTTTGTAAGATATTCTTCTGGGTCACTGTGGCCTAGTCTGAGCAATTAGTTGTATGTAAGATGCATTTTTTCTTTCCTTCCTTAAGCACATTAGGGAAAGCAAATAGATAAGGAACATACCCATATGAGTAACTTTTTTAAAAAAAATCATACCAAATATTAAAAAAAGAAAACTCAAATATAGCACTCAGGCGCCTGAAATGTCAGGACCTCAAGGAAGAGGAAAAGGGAGAAGGCAGGCAGAAAACACACAGAAAGAAGAAAGGGAGGAAGGAAGACATGGAGATAGACAATAACTTGTCAAAGCCCACTAGCCAAAGATTGCCAGTGTGATGATCCTAAGTAGGGTTGATGTAGAAGCCAGTTCTGAAATAAGTGGTGTCAGGAAGTGGGGACAGTTTGGTGATGATTATCTTCATACTTTTCATCTAGGAGGCAAGGGAAGAACTGTCATGGGTAAGGAAGTACTCATCATTCATGTTAGGATGTTTAGTGTTGTGTGTGTGTGTGTGTGCGTGTGTGTGTGTGTGTGTGTACTGTGTTCCTGTCTTATGTAATTATAGACATGATTACAGAATGATTGTGTCTCCATATTGTTCTACCATAGTCTTAGAGTGATCTTGTCTGAGTACTGTTTATATTCTGAAAGGATTTTTATCATTTGGGAATACTATGGCCTATGTGTCATAATAAATATAGATCTGAGAATGTCCTGATGTTCAAAGTATTATCTACATATAATAAATTCCTTAGTTTTAAGTGTACTTTGTGATGTATTTTGGTAACTGTACAGAACTGTGTAACCACCAACATAACATACAGTAAAATTCCCACAGAAAAAAAAATGAATTTTATTTTATGTAAATTATATCTCAATAAACCCTACTTTAAAAGTTTGTAAGGACAGGGGCACCTGGGTGGCTCAGTTGGTTGAATGGCTGCTTTCAGCTTGAGTCATGATCCCAGGGTGCTGGGATCGAGCCCCAAGTCAGATTCCCTGCTCAGTTGGGAGCCTGCTTCTCCTTCTCCCCCAATTGTGTTCTCTTGCTCTCTCTCAAATAAATAAATAAAATCTTAAAAAAAAAAGTTTATAAGGACATTAGCTTGTGTACTGCTCGTATGATACTTAAAAAGAGGCACAAGAAAAGAATAGTGTTATATTTTAAGGCCACAGCCCTCAAGATTCAGAACCAACACACTGGCTACAGGCAGAGACAGCAAGAAACCAGCAGCTGTGTCATTAATAGCAAAAACATCTTCTTCCATTATTCCAACTCTAAAAAAGAACAGTTTTCTCTGGGCTTTAATTTTGAAATGTTAGAGTACCAAGATTTTAATCTTCTTCCATTATCTATCAAGTATTGTGACTACATACATACATATATACATTTTTTCAGTTTACTTAAAAAGTTCCAATTATATTGAGTTGTTCTTCAATTATAAATATGGCTAGTTCTGAAAATCAGCTATTCAACGCTAGATAACACTAAATGATTAACCTTAATTCAATCCTACATTTTTAAGACCATATGCAAGCCAAGTAAAAAGATTTGTCACTGGATGATGAGAAACAGAGGGGTGGCTTGAATCTAGTGTCTGCCTTCCCTTCCCTCATTATAACTTACAATTTAATGAATGTTCACGCTGTTAGGGGCCTTACAGACAATCTAGCCAATACCTGTCATTTTGAACATGAGGACAAGTGGGTACAAGAGTTAAGGGATTTATCTGCCATAGAAGAACAAGGCTTTTGCTTTCCCAGTTCAGTGTTATTTCCATCTTTACCACAACTCTAAATTTCATATTTTTCTCTTTTGTTAAATGCCCCTTTCTTTTGGCAAATCACTGTGACATATGGAAACAATGAACTCAAAATTTATGTTTTCTTTGTATAGCAAATTCAAAATAATATTATTTAGCATAAATTACTATATAAAAGGGCCAGATCAATTGAAAACCTCATTAAATAAGACTAAATCACATTTTAAATGGTAATAAAATAATAATTAAAGACATCAAAATTCTGTTTTCTTTTTCCTTCTTTCCTTTTGACTGATAAACTTAAATAGGTGCTTTGTTCTAAGCAGTCAATCTTTTTTGCAGAGCTTTTCTAAAGAAGTGAAAGAATGTAATTTAATAGAAGCAGATCACAAAATGGAGACATGCCTTCATCTCTGGCCATGGATCCATCTATGATCATGGATAAATCACGTACAACACCTTAAACCCCATCTTTCTCCAAGACTAATACAGATTTTTTTATAAAGATGAATTGAAACCTCATATACAAAACTGGATATAACAGAAGCAATATAAACCATTCAATTTTGAGAGCATTATAAGTAACACAGGTTTTATGAGTTCCTTTTTCAAACTTACTTATAAATAAACTGCAAGAACGAGCCCAGCTCTTTCCCTAAGACAAACTTCTAAGCCCAGGTACTTGTCCATCCTATACATGCTCTTCTCAAAGGAAGCGATAGTGGGAAGGCAGTTCAAATGAGCTTGTTCACAAATCTGTCATAATTATTAGCACTGAGAATACTTAAAAAATATATTTAGATTTTAAATGTAGGTAAAAGCATTTTCTTTCCTAAGCTGCTTCTCTAGATTCAGGATATATATAAATATGAGAGGATAAAAATATCTCAACTTGTTAATTGGGCAATTTTATTTAGTTTTTTTTGAGTTATAAAATATAGAACATACATATCTCTCCTCCACATATCTATTTAGATATAAAGAAAACATATGAAATTCTCTAATTTAGATATTCAAAATGAAATCCTAAATACTAGCCTTGTGAGAAAATGCAACATGAAGCTATCGATGCTTCTAAGACTGTGTGTAACTAGCACTCATTTAAATAAGTCTATTCAGGGTTGTCTTTTCAGATTGTCAGATTAAACAAACCCTACAGCATTTGCAGCAAACCTATAATTACAGATTATTATGGCATACAAAAGCAGCAAGACACAAAAAGCTGCTGCAATTCATTGCACTGTAATAGAACATGCAGAGGAAGTTAATTTTGGCAAATGCTTTAAATATTAGCTTTGCATAATATGTATAGGTGAAACTATAATTAGGACAGAATGAATCCTTTGGAGCCTCCTTTCACTCTGACCTTGCAAATGATGACTTATTGCTAATAAGACTACTGCCATTTGACAAAAAGCCAACTTTACTACCTTGCTTTATTATTTAGTAAATTTAATAATTACAGCTACTCCTGCCAATAGTTCTCAAATCAGACTTGTTCAATCCAATACTGAGCTTATTAGGGACACTCTATGTTTAGAAATCTTTGGCCAAAAAAGTACTTGAAGATGATGAAGCATGCCTTAGACAAGGGCACAGTGATTAGTCACTTTGCCACATTAAAAAAACACAACACAGAATGTAGTCACTACAGACCACAGAATCACCTGCTATTGGCTTACAGCTGTTCATAAAAGATTCCACATTTATCTGGTCTTTTATATCTTTTAGAAAGTCCAAAGGGTACAACTTAATACATTTAGATAATAATACTCCAAAGAGTATTTGGTATCAATATAAAATTCATCCATTTAAATCTTTATGTTTGTATCTTTTCCAGTAACTATTAATGGTAGAGTGAATTTTGTCTGAAATACATTAAAACCTCTCTTTACATAAGTAAACTATTTATTTCACTGTTTAACAAGTGCACTATAATGCCCTGAATCAAACTTTATCATTTTACCCTAAAAAAGCAACTAATTTTTTTCACAGAAGTTTGTTTTTAAGTAAAATAAACACTTCTACTATACTAAATCTAAAGAAATAATATGTAAAGTTGCCTATATATCAATTATGGTCTAAATTATTTTGCTATACTATACTTCCCAGTATATCTCTACTATATCTGAGTTAAAGTTTAAATCTTGCATTCCTATTTCACCTGTATACAGCTGACCCTAGAACAATATGGGGGTTAGGGGTGCTGTCCGCCCCACCTTGCAGTTGAAAATCCATGTTTAACTTTTGACTTCCCAAAAACTTAACTACCAATGGCTACTGTTGACAGGAAGCCTTACCAATGGCATAGCAAGTGATTAACATGTATTTTGAATAGCTGTATGTATTATATACTATATTCTTACAACAAAGTAAGCTGGAGAAAAGAAAATCATAAGGAAGCGAAAATACATTTATAGAAAAAAAAAAACAAACAAAAAAACAAAACCCATGTGTAAGTGGACCTGTACAGTTCAAACCCCTGTTGGTCAAGTCAACTGTATTTGTGTTTTCGACAAACTCTTAGCAACTTGTGGTCAACCCCAAACCCTAGCCCTATTTCTTTGATGTGTAACTTTCCTATCTTTACTTGCATTCTACATCACCAATCCATTATCATGGCCACGTCTTAATCATTTATAACTATTCCACCTTTAAAAACCAACTCCTCCTTAACAGCTTACTCTTTGACCATAATCTTCCTAATCTAGTGATTTTCCCATTCTGTTTTATAGAGCCCTTGGAGAAGGTTCTTGGAGATGGACAGAAGTCAGTAGGATCCCAGGCCTCCACCCTGCTGCAGCTCTACTTCTGTAAGTTTTACAAACTGAGCTTCCTTGTGAAATTTATTTGAAGGGGTTCTACTTAAAAATTCATTTTAAAAATCACTGTCTTAATATACTGATACTCTCCGTGATTGTCAACTTTGGCTATATGTTAATCACCTGCAAAGCTTTAAAAACTTCTAGCTATCCCAAGTCAAGACATCAAAATCTCTATGGATGGGAACAGAGAAGCAGTAATTTAATGTGCAACCAAGGCTGAGAATCGCTGGGTTTTTTTTGTTTTTTTGTTTTGGGTTTTTTTGTTTTGTTTTGTTTTTTTGAGGGAGAGTGTGAGAGATGGAGAGAGAGAATACAGAGGGAGAGTGCGAAGCAGACTCCCCACTGAGAAGGGAGCCTGATGTGGGGCTTGATCCCAGGACCCTGAGACTATGACCTGAGCTGAAGACGGCCGCTTAACTGACTGAGCCATCCAGGTGTCCCCTGAGAATCACTGTTCTAGCTTCTTATTACCAACATCTACTTTATGATTCACTGGATCATTCCATTTTCTTCTAACTTATTAGCCATTTCCAAGCATCAGTTCAATCCTCACTAAGCCTAGATTCCATGGCTAACTCATATACCAATATTCTGAAAGCCATAGTTCCCATGTTTTTCCACCACATCCACCCTACTGAATGCTGACTGGTACAACCAAAACTTTGCAATTTCCATTTTCTGTTGGACTCTCAATAACTCCTGCCAATTCCCTTAATTTACTTCCATTTTCTTCTTTCTGGGTCAGAATAAGGACTAATATTAGCACCCATGCTTTCTAGCTCACTCTTCAGGAACTTCGCCCTAGTAGTAATCCCTTCCCACCTTCCTTCTCAGCTTATAATTAAAAGTTCAACTCTCTCCATCCTTAGAATTCCCTTATCCCTGAATCATCCTTTAACTCACCACTGTCTTATCACTTTTCTTTTTTATACAGTCAAGCTTCTTTAAAGAGTACTTTTGATATATGGCTCTATTTCTTTAACCTACTCCTTGCTCCCCAATCCACAGCCATCCACTTCTCCCTCCTACTTCTCTGCTTAAATTAAAGCAGACATATTTTTCAGCTTTTCTGTATCTGACCTATCAACCTATCACTTTATACCAGTGCCCAGTCTTTTAAAATATCTTTTCCTGTCTTTATTTCGGAGAAGATACTCTCTCCCAGTTTTCCTTCCTTTCCAACTTTTCTCAGAACACACACAAACACAGGCATGCATGCGTNACGCACGTGCGCATGCGCGTGTGCGCATGTGGGGGTACACACACACACACACACACACACACACACACACACACATTCCTAACAAAGACTTCTCTGCTATATTCGACATCTGCATGTACCAGAGACTGCCTGCTATTGGTCTTCATATGAATAACCAACAGGCACTTAACCATTTCCAACACTGACCTCCTCATTTTCCCTCTCAAACCTCTAACCTTTCTCATACTCTTGTTCTATTTTGGGGAAATCTAACCAATTTAAGCCTTTAGTAATTCTTGTTTGGCCTATTCCAATAGCCTCNCTCCTCATTTTCCCTCTCAAACCTCTAACCTTTCTCATACTCTTGTTCTATTTTGGGGAAATTAACCAATTTAAGCCTTTAGTAATTCTTGTTTGGCCTATTCCAATAGCCTCCTGATTGGTCTCTCTGCTCCTGGGTTAACTTCCCTAAAACCAATCTAACACACCAGAGATTAGCAAACTCTGTAAGGGCCCAGACAGTAAAAATTTTCAGTTTTATGGACCACATGATCTCCTTTGCAACTATACAACACTACTCTTGTTGCACAAAAGCAGCCATCATGAGTAGTATGGATGTAAATAAAGCTTTATTTACAGAAACAGGTGGCAAACATNAACACTACTCTTGTTGCACAAAAGCAGCCATCATGAGTAGTATGGATGTAAATAAAGCTTTACAGAAACAGGTGGCAAACACAGGCCATAATCTTCTAACTCCTATAAAATACTGTTTTCAAACTGCTCTTAATACTAAATTTATCATGTATATGACCTTCCTAAAATAATTCAATAATTGCTTCAATAATTGCTTCAATAACTGCTGGGTTCCTCTGGGCTACTTCCATATCTACTTTTACTTTTATACTCATATTTAGAGATTATTTATTTACACTTTCCCTTCTATGGGAAAGTAAACTCTCTGAATGTAGAAACAATGAGGCTTAAAAAAATATTGTGAGTTCACTACCTATCAAGAACTGTGCAAAGGGTTTTAAAACATATAATCTTATTCAGTACTCAAAAACACCATGAGGGAATGAATATTATTATCCCCATTTTACAAATAAGGAAACAGACAGAGCCACTCAGCTAGTAAATGGAGAGTCAAAATTCAGTACCACACCTGTTAAGCTCCAAAGCTAAACATGTTATTCTATTATATAAATTCTATGATGTAGGGCGCCTGGGTGGCTCAGTGGGTTAAAGCCTTTGCTTTCGGCTCAGGTCATGATCTCAGCGTCCTGGGATCGAGGCCCGCATCGGGCTCTCTGCTCAGCGGGGAGCCTGCTTCCTCCTCTCCCTGTCTCTCTGCCTGCCTCTCTGCCTACTTGTAATTCCTCTCTCTCTGTGTCAAATAAATAAATAAAATCTTAAAAAAAAAAATTCTATGATGTATAAAATAAAATATCAAAAAGAACTAACCAGAATAATTTAACTGGAAGTATAAAGGGAATGCCATCACATACAATCTTAGTAACTGTGTTTCTGAAGTTATTTCTTAAACTAAAAATGAACTTTGCTATAATATACATGATGAGGTGAACAACTACAAAGTAAGATATATTCATCTCCATATATTTTGACAGATCCCAAGAAATAATATGGTCCTGAAGTGAATTCATTTTACCTTCTGTCACTGGCTGAAGTTTAGAAGAGCGCTCTGAATCTGGAGAGTGCAGAGGTTCGGGCTCTTTCAGGCTTTCCAAATGCATAAAAGGATCATAATCTACAGATGCCAAATCAGAGAGGCTCATTGGAAAATACCTTGGATTGCTAAAACACTGAGCTCCATAAACACACCCATGTAATACCTGGAAGTATAAGGGAAAAACATAGTTTTCCTTTTCAGTAAAGATAAATAAGATAAAAGGAGAAAAATGTCAACTGGTAATATAAGAGCTTGACAAAACTTTAAATATTTTAAAACTCAGTTCTTCAATCAAGGTAAAATTTAATACTTCTTAAAATGAAGAATGAGTAAAATTTAACTAATGATTCTCATATTCAACAAAGATTTAACTCCTTTCAAAAATCTGCAGTGAAACAACTGTGTTTTGTAGGAAGAAGTTTTAATTATCCTTAGGTATTGTAAGATAAATCTACATTCTCAGAAAATACCCAGCTCTAAAAAAATAAAAATGTAATACTAAGAAAATGTCATTTCTTTGGTTTTAAAAATTGTTGACTACCAAATAAACAATAAAGCAAACAAGTTGACCTTATAAATGCAATTGAGGACAGATTTTTCTATTTTATCATTTTCTGCTCCCGTAGCATGGACTGGTTGGAGCAGCGTCTTCAGAGGTAAGGCCATGATCCAGTCCAGAAGGCACAGAAGTAAGGACACTACCAACTGGAACAATAACAAAAAAAGATAATTATTACTGTAAATTCATAAAATAAGACCTTAATACTTTGAACAGAAATTCACCAACTTATTTTTTGTCTTCCAAAATTTATTTCAGGAACCATCAACTCTAATTCTACCACGAATATTTACTTAGATCTAATTGATTCTAAAATATTATATGAGTATTATTGTGAGTTTCTTCTTTATATTTTAGAGCCATCATAATGAAACCTTAAACATAATAAAAACGGGACTGCCAAGATTACTTTAAAATTACTATAAAAACACTGAGCTTAAACGAGGATATCAGTCGACTATTTAAAACTGTTCAAAGAATGGAACACAAATGAAAGGTTTGATTTCATATATATTACAATCACTTCTACATTCCTTTTAAAGAACAAAAAGAACCAATAAAACATCACAAAACTGATATCCCTCAGTATAACCAGATAACAAAACATCTGAACTTCAAATTATCTGTAGGTATAAAGTACACAGCAAATCCCAGCAAGCTTTTCCCCATTCTTCCACTACAAACTTCCATGAAAAGCAAGAGCAGTTTGGGAAAAATTGTAAAAGAGAGAAAAGAACTAGGTACAAACCTAAAAACCAAGCCAGAAAGAAAAAGTCACCCTAAGTGTGAGAATACTGAAAAAACATACTGGTAGGTAGATGCTGAGTGGTTAAAAAGGACTTAAAAGTACACACACAGGAAAGGTAATGCTTTGGGGGAGAAGAATGTTAAGAAGGAATAGGGAGACAGCCTGTGGAAATCATGTAGTAAAAAGAAAAGCAAAAAGAGAAAGTTAGGATCCCACAAGACTTAAATTTTAAGAATTGTGGACCTGCGGCATTTGGGTGGTGCAGATGGGGAAGCATCTGCCTTCAGCTCAGGTCATGATATCCAGGACCTGGGATTGAGCCCCATGTCCAGCTTCCACCTCAGTNGAGCCCGATGCGGGCCTCAATCCCAGGACCCTGAGATCATGACCTGAGCCGAAAGCAGAGGCTTCAACCCACTGAGCCACCCAGGCGCCCCCACAAGACTTAAATTTTAAGAATTGTGGACCTGCGGCATTTGGGTGGTGCAGATGGGGAAGCATCTGCCTTCAGCTCAGGTCATGATATCCAGGACCTGGGATTGAGCCCCATGTCCAGCTTCCACCTCAGTCTCAGTGGGGAGTCTGCATCTCCCTCTCCCTCTGCCTCTCCCCTGCTTGTGTTCTCTGTCTCTGTGTCTCTCTCTCTCTCAAATGAATAAATAAAATCTTAAAAAAAAAAAAACAACTTAAAAAAATTGTGGACCTATAATTTCTCACCTCCTTAAAAAGCATCATCCAATAAAATGATGGTTTAATTCCTCTCCTTAAAAGACAATAAACACACTATACTTTGTTGAACCACCAGAAGGAGCTGGAATCTTATAAACCACCCCAAGCCACCAATCTTGCCCACAGAAATGAAGCAGTCCTATCTATTATAAAAAGAAAACAAAAAAATGAGAATATAAATTCAGCTGATGAAACCCCCATCCAGAAAACCCAATTATGAAGCAGAAGAAAACTACAATACAACAATTCTAATCTAAATTAGATATTATCAAACAGCATTTAGATGTGGGGACAAAGAAAACCCCACTTTAAATCAAAAATTAAAAACTAAGAAGAAATAGACCAAGAAAGGAAGAACTACTTCAAGTCAGGAAAAGAAGTAAAAGGACATTTAGAAATGAAGCCCAAATTATAAGGTGCCTAAGGAAGAATAAACTTGAAAAAACAGAAACAAAATTTAAAAGAGGGCATTGAAGAACACTGGGATAACTGAAATAATAAAAATGAGATTTAGGGGCACCTGGGTGGCTCAGTGGGTTAAAGCCTCTGCCTTAGGTTCAGGTCATGACCTCAGGGTCCTGGGATCGAGCCCCGCATCGGGCTCTCTGCTCAGCAGGGAGCCTGCTTCCTCCTCTCTCTCTGCCTGCCTCCCTGCCTACTTGTAATCTCTGTCAAATAAATAAATAAAATCTTAAAAAAAAAATAAAAATGAGATTTTAAAAAGGTAAAAAGGCATCAGAGAGAAAATGATTGAAATAGATGATAGAAAAAGAATATCCAATTTACATATAATTGGAGTCTCTAGAAACATACTTGTTAAAAAGGTCATCCACCAGAAGCCAGGACAAACTGACCCGCAATAATCAACTCTAACACATCTCCTGATAAAACTTTAAAAGACTTCAGACATAAAGAAAAAATATCTTTAGGGCCTCGTAGAGAAAATATGAAATAATTTCAATGTATACAAAACAGAGAATAAAACTCAAAAATAATGCACAAAGCAATGCAACATTAGGAAAAAAAAAAACCCAACACACTTAAGGTAAATGTGAACCTAAGGATTCTTTTTTTTTTTTTAAGATTATTTATTTATTTATTTATTTATTTGACAGAGAGAGATTACAAGTAGGCAGAGAGGCAGGCAGAGAGAGAGGAGGAAGCAGGCTCCCCGCTGAGCAGAGAGCCCGATGCGGGCCTCAATCCCAGGACCCTGAGATCATGACCTGAGCCGAAGGCAGAGGCTTCAACCCACTGAGCCACCCAGGCGCCCGTAAGGATTCTAAATCTAACCAAGATGTTTCTCAAGTATTAGGGTTACAGAAAAAGTTTTAAATATACAAGCACTCAGGGAATTCTGTATTCATGAGACTATCTTGAAGAATAAGGATGAACTTTATCTAACAAAGTAGTTGACTGAAAAACTTCAGCAAAAAGAATGATGAGTATCTGATATATTTAGTTATAGAGCTAAGATTAAAAAAATAAAGATAGAGATGAGTACAGAAGAATCATTTATTATATGACATATGCTGTATGTTATATTTAGAAATAAAGTAACTAAAAATGGAGGCTACAAGAGAGGAAAAATAAAATAAGCTCATTTATTAAAATATAGGCAATAGATAGGAGATAAAGGATATCATTAAATAATCACAAACCACAAAAAAGGTGTTTTAAAAAATAAGAGCTTAATTAAGAAAACAAGGGAATAAAGACATTTCAAAAAGGTATACACAGAAAAGTAACCAAAGAACATAGTATAAAATTTCCTGAATACCAAAAGGAACTTAAAAAATAAAAGAACAAAGGAAATATATCATGTAGGAAAAAAAACTACAGAAAATACAATATGCTAATTAAAATTAAACCAAACAGCATTAATGTAAAAAGTTGCAATTCAAAATAAAGATAAAGCATTTATGAATATCTATGTATCAAATAACATAGTCTTCATCAAGCAAAAACTAAATAATAAATAAATCAATGCAATAAAATAAATAAATAAATGCAAGGAAATACAGAAACACTAAGGAGACTTTAACACATCACTCTCAGCATAAGACAGATCAAACAGATAAAATACAGGCATACTTCATTTTATTGTGCTTCACTTTACAGATACTGCATTTTTTATAAATGGAAGGTCTGTAGCAATCCTGTGTTGATCAAGTCTATGGGGACTATTTTCTGACTGCATTTGTTCACTTGATGTCTCTGTGTCCCATTTTCATAATTCTCACAATATTTCTAACTTTTTCATTATTACTGCATTTGTTATGGTGATCTGTGATGATATTACTGTAACTGTTTGGGGGTGCCACAAATTGTGTTCATATAAGACAGCAAACTTAATCAGTAAACAACACTGTGCTCTGGCTGCTCTACTAACCAACCGTTCCCCCACCTCTCTTCCCTCTCCTCAGGCCTCCCTATTCCTTGACACACAACAATACTGAAATTAGGCCAATTAATAATCCCATAATGGCCTCTAAAGTGTCCAAGTGAAAGGAAGAGTCACATGACTCTCACTTTAATCAAAAGCTAGAAATTAAGTGTAGGCATGTCGGGGAAGGCATGTTCAAAGTCAAGACAGGCTGAAAACTAGGTTTCTTGTGCCAAACAGCCAAAAAGTTTTGAAGGAAAGTAAAAGTGCTACTCCAGTAAACACATGAATGTTAAAAAAGCAAAACAGCTGTACTGCTGATATAGAGAAAGTTTTATGGTCTGGACAGAAAATCAAACCAGCTGCAAAATTCCCCTAAGTCAAAAAGCCTAATCCAGAGGAAGGCCCTAACTCTCTCAAATTCTATGAAGGCTGAGAGAGGTGAGGAAGCTACAAAAGAGAAGTCTAAAGCTAGAAGAGATTGATTTGTGAGATTTAAGGAAAGAAGCCATCTCCGTAACATAAAAGTACAAGGTGAAGTAGCAAATGCTGATACAAAGGCTGCAGCAAGTTATCCAGAAGATTAGCTACACTAAACAAGAGATTTTCAATGTACACAAAACAGCCTTCTACTCGAAAATGCCATCTAGGGCTTTCATAGCTAGAGAGAAGTCAATGCCTGGCTTTAAAGCTTCAAGGGACAGGCTGCCTCAAGAGGTAGAGGTTAATGCAGCTAGTGACTTTAGTTGAAGCCAGTGTTCATTTACCATTCCAAAATCCTCAGGCCCTTAAGAATTATGCTAAATCTATCATGCCTGTGCTCTATACACGGAACAAAGCCTGGATGACAGCACATCTGTTTACAAAATGGTTTACTCGGTATTTTAAGTCCAAGAGCTCTGATGGAGATGCACAACGAGATTAATGTTGTTTGCATGCCTACTAACACAACATCCATTCTGCAGCCCACAGATTAAGGAGAAATTTTGATTTCAAGTCTTACTGTTAAAGAAATACATTTCATAAGACTACAGCTGCCACAGATAGGGATTCGTTTGAAGGATCTGGTTAAAGTGAACTGAAAACCTTCTGGAAAGGATTCACCACTCTAGATATCATAAAGAACATTCCTGATTCATGGGAAAAGGTAAAAAATATCAACATTAATTGGAGTTTGGAAAAGTAAGTGATTCCAAATCTCATGGGATGACTTTGAGGAGCTGAAGATTTCAGTGTAGGAAGTAACTGCAGAACTGGTAGAATTAGCAAGAGAACTAAAATTGGAGCCTGCAGATATGACTGAATTGCTATGAGCTTATGATCAAACTTTAATGAATAAGGAGTTTCTGCTTATGAATGAGCAAAGCAAGTGGCTTCTTGAGATGAAAACTACTCCTGAAGATGCTGTGAAGACTGCTGATATTACAACAAATGATTTAGAATACCACATAAATGTAGCTGATAAAGTGTTTGAAAGGACTGACTCCAACTCTGAAAGTCCTATACTATGGGTAAAATGCTATCAAATAGCATTGTATGTTACAGAGAAATTGTGGGGGGGAAAAGAGTCAATCAATGTGGCAAACTTCACTGTTGTCTTGTGTTCAGAAATTGCCACAGCTACCCCAACCTGTAACCATCACCCTGATCAGCCATCAGCACTAAGGCAGAACCCTCCATCAGCAAAAAGATTACAATTCACTGAAAGCTAAGATCATGGTTAGCATATTTTTAACAATAAAGTATTTTTAAATTAAAGTTTATACACTGTTTCTTTGGACATACTGCTACTGCACACTTAATAGATTAGAGTGCAGTTTAAACATAACTTTTTTTTTTAAAGATTTTATTTATTTATTTGAGAGAGAGAGAGAGAGAGTGTGTGAGAGAGAGCATGAGAGGGGAGAAGGTCAGAGGGAGAAGCAGACTCCCCATAGAGCTGGGAGCCCGATGTGGGACTCGATCCCAAGACTCCGGGATCATGACCTGAGCCGAAGGCAGTCACTTAACCAACTGAGCCACCCAGGTACCCTAAACATAACTTTTATATACACTGAGAAACCAAAAAATTCATTTGGCTTGCTTTACTGAGTTATTCACTCTACTGTGGTAGTCTAAAACCAAAACCAAGTACTTCCAAGGTATGCCTATATAATCCATATAAAAAAAATCATCTGAGAACTTCAATAATACTTAACAGTACTAAAGAGATCTTGTGACCAAGAGTCTGAAAACTGATAGTACAGAATCTGAAGTAACAGACCCAAGTAATCTCAGAAATTGATTATTCACTAAAGGGAAAAAAAGAACTTTTTAATCTGGTTATCCATTTGGATAAACAACATTGTATCTCTGTCTCAAAACATACAGAATAAACTTCAAATGGATGAGGGATAAAAATGTAAAAAATGAAACCATACAAGTGCTAGAAGAAAACAAGGGTGAATTCTTCATCTAGGGGACAGAGAAAGAGGCTTTCTATCTATGACTGAAAATTCAGACACAATGAAAAATAAATCAACTACATAAAAACTAATTTTTTCCATGATTCCCCCCACAAGAAACAGTAATAAAAGTCCACCATAAACAAAAGCAAAAGACAAAGGGGGGGGGAGAAAATATTTGTAACATATATCACAGTTAAGAGCTAAAATCCCTAGTACATAAAATTTGAGGGGAAAACACTAAAACCTGACAGAAAATATAAGATATAAAGAGATGGGGTGCCTGGCTGGCTCAAATGGTGGAGCATGTCACTATTGATCTTGGTGTTGTGAGTTTACACCCCATTTCAGGTGTAGCGATTACTCAAATAAATAAATAAATAAATAAATAAATAAATAAATAAATAAATCTAAAAAAAGAGGAAATGAATAGATGATTCACAAAAATAAAAATTAGGCCATTAGTAAATAGGATATTCAACCTCACTTATTAAAAGAGAAAGGTAAATGAAAAATACAATGAGACTGTTCCCCCAACACGCTGGCCAAAATTTCCAAATAAGACACACTGTGTGGTTGAGACTCTGGGCAAGCACACTCACAATTTGCTTCTGGAAATGCCAATATTTAACAAAATTACCTATCTGTTTACCTTCTCACCCAGCAATTCCACTTCTAGGAATATACCCTGAAGACACAGTCAAATTATGTAAAAATACACAGGCATAAAGTTAGTCACTGCAGCATTCTTTGCAATTGCGAAATTCTGAAAAAAACCCTATACGTCCATACATAGGACAGTGAGTTGAATAAACTACAGTACATTCACTGTACTGTATTTACTATCATTATAGTACGTATGTACTAGTATGTAGTACATATGTATGTACTAGTATGTAGTACATATGAATGTATATAGTACTAGTATTGGTATGTATGTATGTATGTAGTATATAGTATGTATGTACATATCACACTGTATGTGTTATCGTTATAGAAATAATACTATATAGCTGTAAAAAAGAACATGGAAGATCTTTATGAATTGAAGTATTGTGAATTTCCAGGATATCCTGTAAGTAAAAAATCTATAAAATACCAAAGAATATCTAAAATATGAATCTCTTAACAAGGAGAAAAAAATATAAATGTTATCTCCTCATTTGTGCAGAAATAAACAAAGAATGGATAAAGCATAAACTAAAAAAACCTAAAAACAATAGGGAGAAAGCACTAAAATTTAGGAATACAAACTGAAAAAATAACCTGAGCTATATTTCAAATGAAGTCTATAACCACACTGAAGTGAGGCTAAGGGGAGGGAGAAGTAACCTAAATAACTTTTAAACACAGCTTTTGAAATATATACTCTCTTGTTAATTATATACAGGCATAAATATATTCTGAAACTGCATTTTTCTAAAACTGCACAAAGAAGTAAATATACTGTGGATAACTGTGGATGGAAGCTAGGTTCTCATTATCGGGGCAGGTAGTTACAAATAAGTAAAGGGGGAGGACAGAGTGAACCTTGTGATGTTGGACTGGAATCAGAGGTGTCAAGGTAGACTCATGGTGTTTTAATACATGCACGCATAAAGTACATATTGTATATTTGTGTTTGTGTACATATTATTTATTTTTTAGCTCTATCTGTTGAGAGGGCCTTAAAAAAAAGCCACACCCAATGGCCATGTAAACACCTAGTTCCTAGATCTTTATTTCCACTCAATGGAACCAGAGTACCTTGGGGAAATGGCTAATTCCAGTATTGGGACAGGGAAAGTACAAGATGAGTCTGAAAAATTCTGTGGTAACAGAATTTAAGGATATGCTGAAAGAACAATGAGGAGGATATGACAAAAAGGACAAAGAAGACAATTTAAAGGGCATTCCCACTGGCTAAATCTGAACATTTTGAACTTTGACATAAATAATGATCATAAAAAACTGAGCAATACAATCTATTGCATAAAATAAGAATCATGATCCCACAGTGCTAAGATAGATGGGGGTAAGAGAAAGTTCTTCCTTATCACAGAAAATTAACTAATGAATATAAACGTAACGACAGAATTAGGAAATCACCACGTGGAACTATCATGACAACATTTAATTCTGGTAAGAGTTAATGATGGCTAGCAAAACTACTTAGTAAAGGTTTAAGGAATAATAGGATACTTATATAGTCACAAAGTGTCTTCCTACAACGTACTTATTAATTGGAAAAGGTAAAATAGCAGCCTGGCTCAAGCTCTTCGCTGTCCCTCAAACCTCTGTGACCATCCAAGCTGCGTCTTAAAAGGGTGGGGAAATGCCAATATACCTATTTAGGCTCCTGAAGGCCTACTAATTGACTACCCCTTCAGCTCCCTGATGCAGGCTAACTGGAAGGCTGACTTTCAGGAATAGCTGGTTAAGTTGGGATATTAGCTATGCAGACTAGCTCCTAACAGAGAAATTGAGAGCTAGCTATTTTTGCTTACTCGTTCCGTGCTTAAGCCAGAGGAAACAGTTGCTGGAAGTGCTGGTGCAAATAGAACCACCGTTTTTTGTGTTTCTAGAGAATTCATGAATGCCAAGTTCTGTCCGCTCCCAGAACTAGGTGATTTGGGAGCCATTCATTTAGTGTTGACAAGCTCCTTCTAGGGAAAAGCTGGAGACCCGGTTTTATTGTTGGAGCCAGTTGGAGGGAGAATACAGGGGAATTGCCCACTAGTTCTAATGGGCTTCCAGAAGGACTGCAGTCAGCACCTGGATGAAGGCTGATTAGAAGCTGGACCCTCAGGCAGCAGCTGGGAAAATATGCAGTCAAATTCTTTATAGGGAAAGAATGCCTGTTTCCTCTATGCTGAAACCTGGGGGAATATCGATTGCACGTGCTCACACTCTTGTTAACAAGTGCTCCTTTGTTTCCTGTAGTTCTGGGGGACTCGTGAATACAAGCCCTGTTGGCTTTCAGAGCCAGGTGATTTAGAAGCCCATCCCTGGGGTAGCAGACTCAAAAGTTGGGGTGCTAGATGTGTGGTCTAAACCCTTCTCTCCTCAGAGAGGCCTTGGCAGTTAGGGGTTCTCTCCTGATTGTACCAACAGTGGGGTTTATCGCAAGAATGTGCCTCAACGTTTCCTACATATTTTGATGTGGGTATCTTCTCTGTTGCCTGATGTGTGTGTAGTAGGATCATTCAACTAGTTTCTGGATTTCTCTCACAGAGAATTCCTCCATGTGGAGCTATATCTTTGGTGCATCCACAGGAGGAAGAAAATTCAGAAGCCTCCTATGTCTCTATTTTGATGACCCCCTGCTCTGTTATTCTTCAAGGTGTTTTACTTTGCTAGTAACTCTTCTAACTTCTCAAGTGAGCATATACATTCCCATAGTTTAATACTACTCATGTCTTGGTGATATCAGTAATTTTGTTTCCAGCTTCAAAGTTACTACTTTAGGTATAGAGTTGCTTTGCTGGTGGTTTTACTGGGCAATATTCCTTACATGCAACACAATGAAAGCTGAAATTCATTTTTCTCCAACAAGTCTGCTCTTTTGAGATTTCAACACCATATGATTAAGAGATGGTGACACAGATCTGAAGAATAGAATGCAAGATTGGGATGTGAAAATGGAAAGGAATAAAATAATTTCCAGAAGAAATGAAAAGAATCTAGAGTAGTCTTGATTAATAGAACTTTGTGAAATGATGGAAATGGTATATATTTGTCCATGTGGCTATTAGGCACTTGAAATGTGGTTAGCACAGATAAGGAATTAAAATTTTAATATAAAGTTTTAATTTTATTTAAATTAAAAGTCACGTGTGGTTAGTAGCCACTATCCTGGGCAGTACAGATCTAGAGTCTCTATAACACGTTATGTACAACACAAAGTATATAATAAAAAATTAAGACATATGCACAAACAGGAAAATGGAATCCATGGTCAAGAAGAAAAGATTTCAAAGGAAACAAACAAGGCAATAATCCAGATATTGAATTTAGCAGATAAGGACTTTAAAATAATTATGATAAACATGTTAAAAATCTAAAAAAGATAGATATAATTGATAAAGAAATGCAGATTTCAGGGAAGCTATGGAAACTATGAAAAGAGACCAAATAGAAACTTTAGACTGACAAATATAATATCTGAAATAGTTAAAGGAGTTTCACAATGAATTTACTGAGGTAAATGCAATCCTGTAGAACTTTTTGTGGCCAGAGGATATGCCTTCTTTTACGTGCCATAACTCTATTATACGTACTTTCCTTAATGGAAATTTCATTATTTTCTACCAATAACAGCTATATAAAGATGTATGACTACCTTTGGAGTTGATGAATTCCTCATAATTACTGATTTTCGGGCATAAACAAGACCATAATTTGGCAAGATAAAGCAAAATAATTATAAATGAACAGAACATCCTCCAAGGTTCCTCACAATCCTGAGATTCAAATATTTTATCAAATGACCATGATTAACTTGAAATTTGAATTAAAATACAATTTAGTTACATTTAAATAATGTAAAAATATATTTCATAAGTCAATCAGAGAAAGACAAGTATCATATGATCTCACTGGTATGAGGAATTTGAGAATCAAGACAGAGGATCAAAGGGGAAGGGACAGAAAAGTGAAACAAGATGAAACCGGAGAGGGAGACAAACCATAAGGGACTCTTAATCTCAGGAAACAAACTGAGGGTTGCTGGTGGGGAGGGGGGTAGCACAGATGGGATGGCTGGATGATAGACATTGGGGAGGGTATGTGCTATGGTGAGAGCTGTGAATTGTGTAATACTGATGAATCACAGACCTGTACCCCTGAAACAAATAATATATTATATGTTAACTTAAATAAAAAGATTTTAAAATTTGGGGTTTAACATTAAAAAAATTTTTTAAAGACATTTCATATTATAATGATTTTTAAGCACAAGATGAATATTTACCATGTAAGTATATATATATTTGTAATTTTAAAATATAAATATTTTACTAAACACATATTAAATATCAAATAAAATTTAAATTACCCTCTTATCCATTTCATAAGATGAAGCTTCTGTACTTGGCAAAAGATGGGTAATGGTGGCTATTAGGATCTGTCAACAAAGAAAAAAAAGTTCAAAATAAATTAATGATGCATCCTAAAACTTAAATGTTAATGGTGAAGTGATATAAAATCTATTGATGAAAGTTTATCTTAAATATATTTTTAAATCCTAAATACATTAACACTGTTACTTCAAAGTAATTTTTAATAGGTAAGCTTTTCAAGTATTCTTAACTATCAGTGATTTGTAATCCTCGTATGTATGGAACCAAAATCATATAAAGTCTGTCAACAATAAATTGATTTCTTACAAATTCAACTCAGAAATCAATATATATAAAAACATATATGTTCATAGAAAAATGAGAGTATATAGATGATTAAAATGATTTATAAAAATCATTTGCAATTCTATCACTCAAGAGACCTATTCTGCACAACAAATTAGTTACAGAAGGAATGTACTTCAATATGATAAAAGCCATACATGACAAACTAACAGCTAACATCATACTCAACGGCAAAAAGTTAAAAGCTTTTCCTCTAAGGTCAGGAATAAGACAAGGATGCCCACAATTGCCATTTCTATTTGGCATAGTACTTGAAGTCATACCATAGCAATTAGGGAAGAAAAATAATTAAAAGGCATCCAAATCTGAAAAGAATAAGTAAAATTATTTGTTCGCAGATGATATCCTATACTTAGGAAACCCTAAACATTTCACCAAAAAAAGTGTCAGAATTAATAAATGAATTCAGTCAAGTTTCAGGATTAAAAATTAATATACAAAAATCAGTTGCACTTCTATACACTACAAATGAACTGTCAGAAAAAGAAATTAAGGAAGATACCCCACTTGCAGTAGCATTAAAATCAATGAAATACTTAGGAATAAATGTAAACATGGAGGTGAAAGATCTATACATTGCAAACTATAAAACACAGATGAATGAAACTGAAGACACAAATAAATGGAAAGATATTCCATGTGATAGATTGGAAGAATATTGTTCGATTGTTCACACTACCCATAGTGATCTAGAGTCAATATAATCTCTATCAAAATTCTAATGATATTTTTCTCAGAAAAAGAAAAAACTATCCTGAATTTTGAATGGAACCATAGAAAACCCCAAAGAACCTACAATCTTGAGGAACAACAAAACTAGAGGCATCACACTTCTGATTTCTAGCTATATTATAAAGCTACAGTAATCACAACACAGTACTACCAGTAAGGCGGTGACATAAAAACAGGGACATCAAGACCAGCAGACCAGAATAGAGAGCCCAAGACATAAAACCACACATTTATGGTCAACTAATCTTTGACAAGGGCACCAAGAATGTACAATAGTGAAAGGACAGTATCCTTAATAAATTGTGTTAAGAAAACTGGACATCTATATACAGAAAAATGGAACTGGACCCCTATTTTACACCACTGACAAAAATTATCTTGAAATGGATAAAAGACTTAAATTTAAGACCTGAAACCATAAACTCCTAGAGGAAAGCATAGGGAAAATATTCTTGATATTGGTCTTGGCACTGATTTCTTAGATAAGACACCAAAAACACAGATGCCAAAAGCTAAAATAAATGAGACCACATCAAACTAAAGAGCATCTGCACAGGAAAGGAAGCAATACATTGAAAAGGAATGGGAGAAAATATTCACAAACCATGTATCTGGATAAGAGGTTAATACATAAAATATATGAAGAACTCCAACTCAATAGCAAAAAAGCAAATAATCCAATTTAAAAACTGGCAAAAGACCTAAATAAACATTTTTCTTTTTTTTTTATTTTATTTATTCATTTGACACAGAGAGAGAGATTACAAGTAGGTAGAGAGGCAGGCAGAGAGAGAGGAGAGAGGAGGAAGCAGGCTCCCTGCTGAGCAGAGAGCCCGATGTGGGCCTCGATCCCAGGACCCTGGGATCATGACCTGAGCCGAAGGCAGTGGCTTTAACCCACTGAGCCACCCAGGCGCCCGATAAACATTTTTCCAAAGAAGACATTCAAATGGTTAATAGGTATATGAAATAGTGCTCAACATCACTAATCATGAGGAAAATGCAAATCAAAACCACAATGAGATACCACCTTACATCTGTTAGAATGGCTATTATGAAAAAGACGAGATAACAGATGTTGGCAAAGGAAGTGGAGAAAAGAAAACTGATATACACCATTCGTGGGAATGTGAACTGGTACAGCCTTTATGGAAAACGATATGGAGGTTCCTCAAAATATTAAAAATAAAAATACCATATGATTAAAAAAAAAAAGAACTACCATCATGATTCAGCAAACCCGCATCTAGGTGTATTATCTGAAGGAAATGAAATCAGTATCTCAAAGAGAGACGGGCACACCATGTTCATTGCAGCATCAATCACAATAGCAAGGATACGGAAACAATGTAAATGTCCTTCAATGAATAAATGAATTCAAAAAAATGTGTGTGTATATACACACAACGGAATATTATTGTTCAGCCATAAAAAAGGAAATCCTGCCATTTGACAACATGGATGAACCTGAAGGGCATTACTGTAAGTGAAATAAGCCAGAGAGAGAAAGGCAAATACTGAATGGTACCGAACTTATATGTGGAATCTTAAAAAAATAATAAATAAATAAAAAGAATGCTGCTTTCACAGAAACAGAATAGAAGAGTGGTGGCCAGGGGCTGGGAAGAGAAGACGGAAGGGAAACGGGAGATATAGGTCAAAAGGTATAAATTTTCAGTTATAAAAACCTAAGTTCTGAGGATCTAATGTATAGCATGGTGACTATAGTTAATCATATACTGAATATCTGGAAGTTGCTAAAAGTAGATCTTAAGCATTCTCACCATAAACAAACAATAGTTAATTACGTGAAGTAATGGATGTGTGAATTATCTTGACCTTGGTAATCATTCCACAATTATCAAATCATAATGTTCTATATTTTAAATACATACAATATTGGTCAACTATTTCTCAGTAAAGTTGGGGGGAAAAATAAGGAGATTGATTCTCAGGGTGCCTGGCTGGCTCAGCTGGTAGAATATGTGACTCTTGACCTTGGGGTTGAGTTCAAGCCCCATGCTGGGCATAAAGTTTACTTAAAAAAAAAAAAAAGGGAGAGAGGAAGAGAGAAATAAAAAGAAATCTACTTTTGTCTTTCCAGACATTTCTGTGTGTGTGTATGTGTGTGTAGGTAAATATATGCTTTTTTTAAAAAAAGATATTTTATAATGTGGCTATTTAAATTAATATATACTCTGAATAGTATATGAATAACTTTGATACAAAAATATGAAATAATAAAAAATTATTAAGGAAGGCAAAATATGCACATATAGTGTTATTTGCTCTGGAAATTTCTTGATCTCATTATACTTCTTTACGTCCATGTTAAAAATGTGTAGGGGTAAATTTATTATATTTAACAGAGTCATAATAAATGAGAAATACTTACTTGAATAATTTTCAAGGGAGAATCAGGCTGGTAAATCTGAAGTCTAGGTACGTAATGAACCAGCATGTGAAGCATGTTACAAGCTACGTGGGCTACTGTTTTATTAGTGAACTGTAATAACAACAACAAAATATTCATTAACGCATTAGCTGCTGAAAAATTTTAAATTTCATACATGTTTCTTTTTGTAATTTTATGTTTATTAAAATATTAAGAAGATAAATACACAGTTGCAAAATAAAAATTCACAACACATCCTAAAAACACAATTAACTTTATTTTTAATTTTGAATGTTTGTCCCCATTAAAGTTTTATTCCATTTTCTCTTACCTGGATTTCTGCAACAGCCTGTAAACTGCTAATTTCCTTATCAATCATTTCCCCATTCCAATCTACTTACACCAACACTTTCAAATTAATCTAAAGAACTGCACTGATGCTGACATTTTCTATGCTTAAAGTTATCAGATGACTCCTCAGTGGCATAAATTCAAACTTGTTATGTTTAACTCTCTATGACCAAATCTCCCCCACTCTTCAAGCCCTGACCAAATGTCTCCTCTTTTCAAAGTCTTCTCTATTACTTAAGTCAAAGTGATTGCAGCTTCCTCTGACCTCAATTAGCATGTTATATGCACCACTCATTTGGTTCTCTCGGCTTTCTATTTTATTACTCTTATTTTAATCCTTTACAGCCATCATATTATTAATGTCTTGAATCTAGTATATATAATTATATTTTATTCAGAGTGCAACTCAAACACAGTATATACTCAGAAATATCTGTCAAGTAATATTTGTACCTTTAATGTTTAGAATTCTACATAGAAACTGTATTACAAATTTTAAGACAAAAATAATATCATGCATACTTTCACAAGCAAAAAGTTTACTCAGATTCTCCAAGTAATTATTATTTTTTAACAAATCTTACTCTGGTTACAGAGAGAGCATTTAACTTGAATAATAAAGCCAAAACACTGAACAGCTCAAGAATTCAGAAAGTATTAAGGATTAAAGAGTAGGTTATAAAAATACTGATTAGGAAAAAAATAACTCTATATATGTTGTTAAGTGACACAGAAGTTGAGATAAAAATAGGTTATCACTAGGATATCCTAAATTTAAGAGGACCACTCTGAAGGAAAAAGTCAGGATCAAAGAAATAATGTAATATAAAATTAATGAACACATTTCTTAAATGATTTATTCTATAAAGACACAATATATAATTGACATTTGGAGAAAAATAGTCCTGCATTCTATACTGTATTAATATATTCCACTAAATAGGGTTTTTTTTTTTACCTTTAAGGAAACACAAATTACATTCAGAGCTTCCTTGATTTGAGGATGATGAGACTCATGGACTAGTTCTTCACAAATCCAAATACCTAAACTGCATAATGCTACACATCTGCAAAAAAGGCAATGAACAATGACATAAACAGAAGTAGATAAGCCTTTAAATAAAATGAAACCACCACCAAAACCACCACCACAACCAATCAATCTAGAATGAACATGCACTGTTTAAGTGAATCGATTTGTTACTCTGTACATTAGTTCTTCTTAATTAAGAGAAAGTAGAAGGAAAGCAAATGACCCCAAACTCAATGCCTGACTTTCAATCATAATTTATTACCAAGCTCATAGGTGGGGATAACACAAAGGATCTTTGTAACAAACACATATTAATAAATTGATATTGCCATTAAGCTTCCCAAACAAATAAGTAACCTGCTTTCAAAAAAAGAATGTGATTTTATTGACTGACAGCACAAAATGAACTTTAGCAAAAACATGAAGCTGATGGAATAAGTCAAATATTACTTTCTTTCTTTTCCCTCCTCTTTTTTTTTTTTTTAGAAGAGGGGAAGGGCAATGGAGAAGGGGAGAGAGAATCTTAAGCAGGTTCCATGCCCAGTGCAGAGCCGACTAGGGGCTCAATCTTGCAACCCTGAGAGCATGACCTGAGCCAAAATTAAAAGTTGGAAATTTGACTGAGCCACCCATATGCCTCTAAATATTATTTTCATAACTCTTAAATTTAACACAGCTAGCTACAAATTCATTGTAAAACAAATCGGCAATACAAATAAAATTCATATAGTTTATAAAGGGTTTCCAACAGGAACAAAACTTGTAGAATTTTTTCTATTCCTTAACATCTTGTGAAACTTCATTTCCCTATTTCAACTGAGTTTCAGCTTGAAGGGAGTTATTTCATGATCGGAATCAGTAAAAATTCATTAGTGTATTCAAGGAGAAGCTTCTGATGAAGCATATACTGGTTCCCTCAACTCCTAAAAAAGTCAACTCCTTCTATTATCATGGTACACTTGGCATGCCCTGATACTGACATTCTTAAATTCTGCAGAACGTTAAATTTCACAATAATTCAATGCAGAAATATCTTTCTTCCTGAACACAGTAGATCAGAAATTCTTAAGTCTCTTCTTTCAGTTTATCATTTTGTTAATGCTAATAAATTATTTACTATTAAAACTACCAGGGCACCTGGGTGGCTCAGTCAAATATCCAACTTTTAATTAAGTTAATTAAGCATCTGTCTTCAGCTCAGGTCATGATCTGGGGGTCCTGGGATCGAGCTCTTTGTCAGGATCCCTGCTCAATGGAGGGCCTGCTTCTCTCTCTCCTCCCAGCTCGTGCTTTCTCTCGCTATCTCTGTCTCTCTCTCTCAAATAAATAAAATCTTAAAAAAAAAAGAAAAAGAAAAAAGAGTATCTGGCCTACCGTGCAGGACCAGAGGGCTCATCTCTTGCCGAACTTAATATAGTTTTGATTATGAGTTCCTAAAATGAAGGGGGAAATACCAGTAATGATTAAGATTTCATTCATTCATTCATTGAAATATTCATTAAATGGCCACTATGGCCCCGGCACTGTGCCAGGTGCTAGGGATACAACAGTGAAATAAAACAATCTTTGTTCACACCTGCATACTCTGTTAATAGGGTCCAATATTATTCACAAAATTAGCTAAATTAAAAAAAAAATAATATGGCCTGAATATTTGTGTCACCCCCCCCAAATTCTTATGCTAAAATCCTAGCCCCAAAGATGATGGTATTAGTTGGTGCTTAGGTCGTGAGGATGGAAACCTTATGAATGAGATTAATGTTCTTATAAAAGAGACCGCCAAAGAACTCCTTAGCTCCTTCCACTTTGTGAGTACACAGTGAGAAGGTGCCAGCTAGGAACCAGTGAGAGGGCCCTCACCAGAATGCAACTCTGCTGGAGGCTTGATCTTGGACTTATCAGCTCCAGAACTGTGGGAATTAAATTTCTATTATTTATATTGGTAGTATTTTTTGGTAGTATTTTTTGGCAGCAACACAGACTAAAATAAATTATTTCTGAAATTTATAGCCAAATATATATGTTTAAAAAAAGTCTTTTTCCCTGATTAAAAGATTAATAAAAAGCTCACTATAAGATAATTAAAACATTTACTTCTCAAAAGTATGGGCATCTTTTCAAAACTTTGAGAAATATTTATTTAAAAGCAAGCCTCCTCTTTTTTGATAATCTGTAAAACATTATAATGTGTGAGTTTAGGGATAAGTGCTAAATAATAGTTAAAACTATATAAATGAATAAAATATTCAAAAGGGAGAATAAAGAGAAAGTAAGTACCTAAAGAGGTCTTGCAGTAAGTTTATGTTAGGCAGGCAGAGAAAGAACACTAGTTTATTAAGGAGTCCTAGAATATTTAGAGAAACAACAAGCAAATCAGGATGGATCTGTGCAACATAAGTCAAAGTTGAAAAGATTTAGGAAGGTCAGGAATATCAACATGGGTCAAATACTATAGTGGCTAACTAAGGAGAGGAAAACAAGAATGCCACTAGGCTTGACGAGTAAGAATCTATTTGTTCCTTTTTTACAAAATCAATCCATTCATTCATATATTCACAAAGCACTTATCAGCTACATAGATTGTAAGCTCCTTAGGAGGAGTAACCTTCTACTTATCTTTGTAAACTTAGCATTGAGCCCACTGGCTGGTAATTAATAGGTACTCTGAACATATCTATTGTTTAAGCTTTCTAAAAAGCTTAAAAAGCTCTTAAGAGCTTTCTACGTAATAGAACCTGTCTTAAATGCTGGAAAGAAATAGATGGTTAAGATGCAGTACCTAGCCTCAAGAAGTTTACATTCCAGGGAGGCAGGCAGACTTGTTAACAATTATAACACAAGGTGACATATACAAGGTTCTATGTGAACAAACAGTTAAACTTTGGAAAGTCATAGATTTCACAAAAGGGTCTTATCTTAGGTAAACAGGATTTTGACAAATGATCAAGGTCAAAGACTAAGATTATTTGTGTTTGGTTGATTAAGAGAGACAAGAAGAGAAAAACAAGTCTACATAACGGATGTTTTAGGCAGAAAGAAATGCATTTTCAAAAGCACAAAATTGAAAAACAGCATGGTATGTTCCATGTGGCTATGTGGTTGCAGCTTAGAATACACAGAGAGCTGGTTTCAGTGAAAATGTGAAAATTAAATATGACCACTATGGCATGTAATTTTCCCTTAAATCTTCAGTTTTCTGACTAAGAATAACCATCATTTTCTTAGGCTTTTTGCTTTCTTCATCATTATCAGAATTAGCTTTTATTTTGGAGATGCCCCTTCCCTAAAGTTCGTTTTGATTTTTTAAATCATTTCAGCCATTACTATCTATACAATGGCCAGAAGACAATAAGGCCACTCTGAAATGTAGATCATATGTAGTAGCTAGGCTAATCCCTAGCAAACTCAAAACTGCCTAAGCAAATTAAAACTATTACCTATCCCTGACCTTCAGGATCTTCTGAAAATAGAAGAAACCAAAGATACTACATCTTTGAAGACCAAAGCTCAATTTCTATAGTTTTAATTAACTATTATTGCAAACTTGCAGTGACCTATACAATTTATGTGTAAGTGAAATTCACTTGTTTAACAAATGTTTCTAGAGTACCAGATGCCAAGCAGCATGTTAAGCTCTAAGGATACAGCAGTAAATAAAACTTTGTGTTATTTATTTGTCTGAAGCATAAATCAAACACTAAACAAGCAATTACATGTTATAAATGTCATAAAGAGAAATATGGGTGGTATGAAAAGTATATGCAGAAATCCAGAAAACTGAAAAAGCTTCTTTCAGAGAAGGCAGAAATTAAAAAAAAAAATTATCAGGATGACTTATCAGGAGCTATAATGCCTCAGGTACATAGATTCCCCACCCCAATTCCACAGTTTCCTATAGCAAAACAGAATATTCCATTACATTGTTTGATATATCACATGGGGAAGTTAGGAGAGAGCCAAATTTGCAGATTCACTGCCATCTCCACCTTAGATGCCTTAGAAGTGGCATAGTATCTCTCTCACAGGATGTTTCAATAAATGTTCTGTGAGTGAATGAAAGAATCCTAAGATACTGATATACGAAGGACACAATAATGAGAAAAAGTTTCCAAAGAAGTTATCAACACAAAAGATTATGCTGCTAGTGGACATTCCAGTCTTGTGTCTGAGGGGTATGACTGGTTAACGTTCTTTAACAACTATGTGGATTTCTAAAGGAAAAGGAAGAATACAAATTTTATCGTACATTGTTACTATAAAATCATTTAAACGTTGAAAATCAGCATCTGATTTCTTACCTTAACATCTGTAAACTGAGACACAGCGATATCAGGAATGTTGGGATGGAGAGCAGGCAGTTCACAATATAAGTTAGGAAAGCAAACCAAAGATCCCAGAAGAACTTGTGCTTCCACTCTTGGTGCCTAGGTATCAGATTTTTGAGAAAAAATATAAATACTTTCATTTTAAAGACAACTCACACATCATAACATACTGTGTTATAACTAATGAGCATATGACTCAATGTCACTAGATTACATTTGTCACTATTTAAGGATAAATAAAGTAACTGAGGATAAAAACATTAACTGTCTCTTCAAGAAACAGGCACTAGTCTAGATGGTTTTTATGATATTATGCACATGAGAAAAGCACTGCCTATACTACTTTCTAAAAACAGTCAGAATTTATACTCGGCCTGCAGATGAAGGTAACTTTTCATCTTTTTTCCTTAGCTGTATTAAGTCATTTCTGAAGTATCAGCACTGAGCATTTCTTTTTCTTCTTCTATCTTCTTGCATGTCTACCAAACACCAATACCCACCTACTAATGTATTTCTTCATTAACTAAAATATATACAATATTAATTTATATGTTTAATAATACCTAACAAAAATGCTAAAACAAATCTGCTAGAAATATCATACTTCTATTTACATAAAACAAGAATCTGTCTCCAAAAAGATTTCCTTATGTTTCTACGTGTAATTATAGAGGCAGTGGAGAAGTAATTCATTGTGATTATCAATAAAACTCACTTCGATATTTAAAAAGTAATCCAAATTTGCAGATAAAAGATAACACCATAAAGGGGGCAGAGTAAGCTTATAGACACAATGCCAATTTAAAATTAGCTACAGGGATGCCTGGCTGACTCAGCTGGTAGAGGATGTGACTCTTCATTTCAGAGTTATAAATTCAAGCTCCAAGATGGGCATTGAGATTACTTAGAAAAATAAAATGTTTAAATAAAAAAAAATAAAATAAAATTAGCTATAAAAGTGAAACTGATAAAAACCAACATTTTAAAAGAGATTAGCTAAGGATTTTTCTTTAAAGTTGGATAAGATAACTAAGAATGTTCAGGTATGTGGATATAATGGGAGCATACTATAATGTGATTATAATTAAGGAAGGCAAAACCTAATCAATTATTTTATAATCTGTCTGGCAGGAAGAGAAAGGAGCTACCCATTAACAGAAGGAAGACGGTGTGTATGGGATCTAAAATGGAATCCAAAGATGAAGATTGGACTGTGTATCTCCAACATTATCCAGAGGAAAAGACGAACCTTAACCTTACAGTAGAGAGATGGTATGTCAGGTTTGATTCCTGAAATAATTTGTTTTCCTATGCAGTCTTTCTCAGCAAGTGTTCCTCATATTTGGAACAGTGACTATTTTTTAAATGACAATTTTTTAAATTTTTGCAAGGATGTTACAGAACTAGTATCCTTTCTAGACGCACAGGAGGTAAATTTAGTCACATAAAATGGATGCCTAAGGACATGAAGGCTTAATTCTCCTGCAAAATCTTGAGAAAGTGCAGGAAATGTGCTGATTAGTCAATCTAGAATAATTGGCCTACTGAATACTAATTGTTTTCATAGTAAATTGATAAAAAAAAATTACAGTAGTTCATCTATCAGTCTCCTCTGAGGTCTACCAACTTGTGCCAGTATCTAAGAGATTGATAATCTGTGTACACTAATACTATAATAGCCTTGTAACTTATTTACCATCTTTACTTGACTTCCATTTAATCAAATCCTAGATTAATACACTTATTTTAATATCGCCAAAGCACAGAATCAATCATCTCTCTACTTTAAAAAATTTAACTATTTATCTAATATATAGCATTATCATCTGATCCCTCACATTCAAGGCTTTCTGAATATATTCTTAAGCAATGCTTCTCAATCTCCAATGTCCACACCAATTATTTGGAATATAGTTAAAATGTGCATTCTGTTTTAGTAGGTCTGGGATGGGGTCTGAGACTGAATTTCTAACAAACACCTAGATCATGCCAAATGTTTCTGGTGTGCAGACCACACTTTCTGTACCTGGGATCTAAAGTACCTTTCTGTTCTTTCTGCCTACTACTCTCTAGTTAGATTAACGTGCTTCGAAAAAAGGTGGGAGTATTTGTCATTCCTAGAACACAGCTTACTCATGCCCGTTTCCCTCCTGGCACGCCTTCCCTCACCAACATTTTCACTTATAAAATTACTAATAATCCTTCAAGCACCTATTCAAATATCTTTTCCATGAAATATTTCTGATGTCCCTACACAAATAAGATCTATCCTTTGTCTGAATTACCAACTAATTTCATTAAACTCTTATACTGCACATATATAATGTGTCCATATAATGTTTCAACCATGTTCCAAATGTTAATTAATCCTTATAAAATTACCCTATGAGGAAGGTTATCTCCATTTTATAAATGAAGAAACTGAGACACATAGAAATTAAGTAATCTGTACAAGGTCTCACATCTACTAAATGTGATGCCATCTACTAAATGGCAGAGGTGGGATTTGAACCCAGTCAGCTTGGCTCTAGACTCTATTTTTTTTTTAAGATTTTATTTATTTATTTTACATTGAAAGAGAGTGAGAGGGAGAGTGAACACAAGCAGGAGGTAGGAGCAGGGGGAGAGGGAGAAGCAGACTCCCTGCTCAGCATGGAGCCTGACATGGGGCTTGATCCCAGGATCCTGAGATCATGAAATGAGCTAAAGTCAGATGTTTATCCAACTGAGCCACCCACGTGCCCCTAGACTCCATGCTTTTTAACCATTATATTGAGCTCCTCCCTATTGGTACTTATTTATTGTCCTACATTCTACAATTGTTAACAATTAAAAAAACATATAATCTATATAAGCATGGTGCTGTGCTAGGTCCTGGAGATACCAAGATGAGTAAGATGCAATCACCGTTCTTATAAAGCTGGAGAAACAGGGTTAATAACTAGCTATAATACAGATTCTTCCCTTATTTGAATATTTCCACTAGGTGATTGCATCCAGTTTCATGGCCTTCAAGAACATGTAAAAGCTAATGTCTCCCAGCTTTCCATCTCAGTCCTGACATTTTCTCATGGATCTCTAATAGGCAGCTTACTCTAATACCCCCCAAAAATAGAATTCCTTCTCATTCACTGTTGGTCTTTTGCATAGCTCATGAGTGAAATAACATATATTAAACTGCTTTCTAAGTTACAAAATGATGGTCAAGTATGACAGATTTTTTTTAAGATTATTTATTTATTTATTTGACACAGAGAGAGATATCACAAGTAGGCAGAGAAGCAGGCAGAAAGAGAGGAGGAAGCAGGCTCCCTGCTGAGCAGAGAGCCCAATGCAGGGCTCGATCCCAGGACTCTGAGATCATGACCTGAGCTGAAGGCAGAGGCTTCAACCCATTGAGCCACCCAGGTGCCCCTGGCTGATTTTTCTTTCCCCAAAATTCTTAGTTTATTCTAGTAGACTTTTAATTAATTGCTATTTCTCATTTATACTTTGCACCAGAGTGATCCTTCTCAAATAGGAATTTGATCATGTCACTCCTTGTGTAAAATCCCTCAATGCTTACTCTAACCTCTTTAGCATTATAAACCAGCTTCTGTCCTCCTCTTTAGTTTATCTCTGGTACTTAAATATTAACATGTTCCAACTATAGTGAGTTACTTGGCATTGTTTCACAGGTCTATAACTGTTATAATAAAAATCCTCACATGCTGTTTCAGAGTTTACAGTTTACTCCTAGAGCACACTTCCGAATTATCTCACCTCTGGTCTATCTCTTCTGCTATGGCCCATTGCCCTCTCTTTAGTTTCTTCCCTCCCTGTATTTGATTCCTTAGATTTTCTCAATTTTAAATTTTGTTTTGCTTATCAGATTTAATCATTTTTATAACTCATATGTCAATTTATCAACTAACTATAGTACTTTCTTGTATTTCAAAATTTACATTAAAAGAAGTAACTTCAATTAAACTGTAAATTTTCCTGACAAGGGCTCCTCCTTTGTTGCTTTGTGAGTTGAGTCCTGTTTAACTACTGCCTGTTATATTATGAAGAACAGGAAATAAAAACTTACATTGAGAAAAGCTGAAGAAGCCACTCTACCAGCTGCTACAATAAAATCCATAATAAGCATTGTGGCACCAGGCAAACCAAGTGAAAAAAATTGAGGTGAGCAGTGCTTGATGATTGTATTGACAATATCCTTAGGAGTAAAAAAGAAGAGGGAAAGAATATCATAAATTAATCTTGGGTATCAGCTAATCAATATCCTTAAAAATAGATAACATGAAACAGTAAAACAGGCAATTACTCTTCATTGCCTAATTGGAAAGACTAATTTTAATTCTTCTCATTAATCCATGCTTAGTATTATATGCTGTCAAAGGAAAGTAAACTTAAAACACATTTATTTAACTGACATCACTATAGCATTTCTTTTTCACACTAGAGAGCAAGCTGGAAGGCTCTTTGCTTCAGAGTTCAGAGGGTTGAGAATGTAAGGCCCATCTTTCATAAAATTGAACTGCAGAGTGGCTGCTTCTCTCATCTACTCGCTTCCATGTGAGATCTCTGATCTCTAAAGTTGTATGACCTATTATGTGGCAACCGCAGGGATTCTCTTTACTAAATAAACTGAAGCCCTTTGATGGCAAATATCTAGTCTCAGAAATACAGACCTAGGCATTTTGGGGGGAGTATTCTTAACTTGGTTATTCATTCACTTTGCCTTTGGAATTCAACATGAGGATGCAGTGTTTTACGTTGTCTTACTCAATCTAATTTATCTAAACAAAAGGTTTCTCTGTCAAGTAATTAAAGGTGTCATTTTGTTTGAGACATGTTTATAAGGTAGAACACTGTAAGTAACTACTTCAATTAATGCAGGAAGTATTTTCATTTTGGGGGGAAAAAGATATAATTATCTCTTTCAATATTAGTTTAATGTTCTTTAAATGAACTGCAAGTGAAATTTAACCACATCATCATTAAAAATGTTTCATTACCACAACTTACAAACACCCATAGATTTTTTTTTACTTTTACGGCCAGGATCAAGACGCCCGAAGTAATGTTCTAGAGCCATATTTCTGACTGGCTAACGTAATGATTGCATTGATATGAATGGCAAGTCAACAGAACTGTCACTATGCTAATACAATCTATGGAAATAAGAAAACATGATGTGCTAACTCTTAGAGCAGAAAAAACCTCTGACCGTTGCATGACTAGATGACCAAATCCATATGCCTCAAGAGCCAATTATTAAGTAACAGTTACAAAATGCCCAAGAATAACTACATTAGGACATTAAAGAAACAAGTCAGTCTAAGCAAAAGATGGCTTAAAATCTTCAAAAAGCTTACTAGTTGTTATAACATTAGAGGAAAGATACATTTAATAAACAAGCTGATCCCCTAACTATAATAGTTTTTCAACTACGTTTCAAGAACCAATTAGGTTACAAAACGGAAGAAACTTGTAAACAAAATGATTACATAAAAGAGCATTTTTAATTCCAGACCTTAAAAGTTAAGAGTTAAAAATCAATAATCAAAGATAAATTTATAAAGCAATTGGTTAGAAAGTATATATTTACCTGATCAATATGAAGTAATCCACAATGCATTATATTGTAGAAATGTGTCAGAAAATCTCTGTTTGGAGAAACATCTTGTCTTCTTTTCATAGTATTACAGATAAGTTTGTAAGCATGTAATTTACCTTGTTTATATTTATCAGTCAACATGGTTGCCTACAATTTAAAAATGTTGGTTTTAATACTCAAAAACAAATACTGTTAAATTGAATATAGCAGGCAATATATTTGTTTTCACTTACTTCTACGTCGGCCCAATTTCTTAATGAATCAATTATTAGGATTACTGAAACTACTGCTACTATTACAATGAAACAACATAAGTATAAATAACTACATACTGTTTGATTTAGGAAAATGCACCAAATATATCAAATAATACTCAAAAGAATTAAATCTTTTTTTTTTAAAGATTTTATTTATTTATTTGACAGAGAGAGCAGGAGAGCACAAGCAGGAGGAGCTATAGAGGGAGAGGGAGAAGCCGGCTCTGCTGAGCAGGGAGCCTGATGGGGGGCTCAATCCCAGGACCTGGGATCATGAGCTAAGACAAAAAGGCAGCTGCTTAACTGCCTGAGTCACCCAGGTGCCCCAAGAATTAAATCTTTAAAAATATATAGGACATTCTGACATAAACCTGAGATTTACACGTCACTTAAATATATAAAAACATAATTTTCTACATTCACTTTTGTTTTATTAAATAAGTAAAAATGATGCACCTGTATAATTTTGCTATGCCCATTCTCCTCTCTATATAACCCCCAATGACTATTTAAAAACTAGGTGTTCGAGACTATACAAAAGCTAAAGAATCTATCAAATGTTTAAAACTGATTACGTATGTATTTACTAAATGAACCTTTATTTATTTTTTTAAAAAGATTTTATTTATTCATTTGACACAGAGAGAGAGATTACAAGTAGGCAGAGAGGCAGGCAGAGAGAGAGGACAGAGGAGGAAGCAGGCTCCCTGCCAAGCAGAGAGCCCGATGTGGGCCTCGATACCAGGACCCTGCGATCATGACCTGAGCCGAAGGCAGCAGCTTTAACCCACTGAGCCACCCAGGCGCCCCTAAATGAACCTTTAAAATTAACGTTTTATATATTAAGCTTACCTTGAAGAGCCAAGGTGTAAGAATTCTCAGCGGAGGAATCAAAACTGGTGGTGAAGGGGAGGTCAGGTTATCAGTTGAAATGCCAAGGTTATCTCTAATCTGTAATTTTCAAATAAAATGCGACAAACCTATAAAAGTGTTTTTCCAGTTTGTTTTACCTTAAACTGGAGTTTAATTCCAGTTCCTATCATGAATTATATATTTAAACATGGTTAAATGTTCATGACTTCACCTTTGCTAGGAACCAGTTTATAGTAAGGGGGGTGGTGGGTGGCAATGAGATCTAAGGCTTCTACTTCTTAACTTTTCTTTCTCATGTTTTTTGTTTTTGTTGTTGTTGTTGTTGCTGTTGTTTTTTTTACCTTAGCTAGATTTTGCCAAAGTTCACAGAGGTAATCAAAAACTTGAGCATGTATTTCAGGATCCATAATAGCATTGACATCTCCCAAAATGCCTAGCATTCTTCGCCACATTACAGTAGCAACATCAGCATGCCATCCTGTGAGTGTACCCCCTGCCATCACACTACAACATTCAGATGGAAATTCACTGATTTCTGTAGAAAAAGATACACTAGTGTCAGTAATTTTTCTCAAGAATTGATCACAAAAACATAAAGGAGTCAAAGTAACAAACTTAAATATCTACAAAAGTGAATTTTTAAAAATGTCAATATGCATTAGTGTTTTTTTCCGTTAAGATCAAAATCTAAAAAAAAAAAAAGAAGTGTTCATAATTCACCATATTCATGTTCATTAGTTCATAATTACTTATTATGGCAGTAATTACTTATTTAATACCACTTAGGATTTACCTAATGAGGAAATGATACAGATACCAGATAGAGAAATTTAGTTGACATAAAGATCATATTTGTAAGTATATAATCTCTCTTTCATCAAATGGCTACTTCAGGCTATAGCATCAATTAACAGAATATCTCAGGCTGAAAGCAGTTCCTATAGGAAGTCGTCATAAGCCTGTTTCTTTGTACTTAGAACTTTCAAAGAAATGTATTTCACAATTAAGTCAGGCCTAGCATTAAAAGGGATAGGATAATGAGATGGGAAAATAAGCATTTTTACTAAAACTTAAACATAATCTAAAATTTCTATAATTATATTTCTTTTGCTTAATAAAAATGGCAAGATTATACATAAGAAATATAGGTAACCTTGGATTCTAGTCTCATTTCTGTCATTAATTATGTGATGCTGTACAAATTACTCAATAACCTTCCTACAGCTACACTTCTTCACTGTAAAATAGATGGTTTAGCTAGGTATCACTCTAGGTCTCCTCCAGCTTAAAAAACATCCATTATTCTATTCAGTGTATATAATGGAAAAGGCAAAATAATTACTAAGTTAGTAGAGATTATTCCTACTTGATAATATCTCACTGTGCTCATAATTTCCAAGTTCATTCTAACTATATGTAAGTCCTTTACTCCTAATATTTGACTTTTTTCTCTTTCCACATGAAGTGTATAATAACTGACTGTATTATAAAAAAGTTACCAAATTGTCTTTCACGATAATAAAAAATAAGAGTCTGGTGTAAACCCAATGAAATAAAACACAAAGCACTACAGTTTTAACCTAACTGTTAACATTTCCCTACTCTATAGAATCTTCATAATATAGTGATAAATCAACTGATTTGTCTCTAACTTAACCCTCTCAAAAACAAAATTTTAAATAAGAAGATCTCCTATCACTAATGCCCTGAAAGGAAAAATGGCAAATATCTAATTTCTAAATATTGCCTAGGTCATCCGGAGTCTGAAGAACAGAGTGGTGGAGCTTCTCATCAAGCTGCAGATCTTTCTGTTCCATGTGATCTATATTCAGTGTGGAAGGAGAAGGTGTCTGTGACCTGGATCCTAGAGCTGAATGGACTGGAGAAGCACTTTCTGAACCTGTAAAGACAATTTCATAAAAATTACAATAAAGAGAATATTCAATACCCTCTACCTAAGATGTAATGCTTAAACTCCAATAAAACAAAATTTAATAGCATCAAAGGATATAACAGGTTATAAATTGGACAAAGAGGTAAATAAAATAAAAATACAGTACAAGATTTTGTATCTAGGAATCTCATTTGATTTCTTCCATGGGACTCATATGGAATCAGAACTGGACATACCAGTTCATAGAAGCCATCAGTGAAAGTGAGAATGTCTACTCCCATTCCTGGTCCAGCGACAAAAACTCTAGGACCCATTGCTACTCTACTTCACTTACTTCAGACTTGGAGCAATTCAAGAGAAGAGGAACTTGCTCACTGTGGCTCTAGACACTACTATCATTGTTACCCTGGTGTACAGTGGTCCCTGGTGGTCCCTAGTCTTCAGTCTCTCCCCCAACACACACACACATTCCCTCTTTCCCAATCCATTTGCATAAGGCACCAAAAAAAAAAATCTAAAAATCTAATCGGATAGTACTCCCATATTTAAAATCCTTCTATGGATTTTAGGGCTCTTTACTGGCCACAGCATAACCCCAAACTTCTTAGTGTGTGGTTTTCCAGTCTTTCTGCAACTTTCTTATGGCTCCATAATTCCCCTAGTACTTCTAAGTTCTAGTCATAGAAAGTAAACTGCTGGTATTTATCAGCATATGTAACTGATATACCTCTGGCCTTTTCCACATATTTTTTCCTTTGCATGGAGACCTTATCCTGTTCCTATAGGTCTAGTTAGATTTTACTTTTCAGGTTTCACCTGAGACACCCCTTCCTAAGAAGCCTACCCAGTGTTGACATATCCAGGGTAAATAAGTAGTCTCTGCTCTTTGCACTTGTAGCTCCCCATTATACCACTTATCACACTGACCTGAAACTGTTCAGTTTTAAATATCTTCACTAGCGTATATACCCTGTAAGAACAGGGACTGTATCTGTGTTACATACTGATGTACTGCCAGTGCCTAGTACAGTGTCTGGCAAATAGCAGAAACTCCTATTAATTTAAATAATGCATAGCATAAGTTAATACTATATTGAACAATTGTGGTGGTTGTATGGGAGTGCTGCTGGTACCAAGCAAGCCCCTAAAATATTAGGTCTTTTTAAAAGAAAATCAATAAAGAAAGATCAGCCTTAAATGACACATTAGACCAGATGGACTTAACTGATATGTACAGAACAATCCATCCAAAGGAGCAGAATACATACTCTTCTCAAGTGCACATGGAACATTCTCCAGGATAGATCACATATTAGGTCACACAACAAGTCTTAATAAATTCAACACACTGAAATTATATCAAGCATCTTTTCTGACCACAACAGTATGAAGCTAGAAATAAACTACCAGAAGAAAACCGGAAAACTACAAATACATGGAGACTAAACATGTTACTAAATAACTACAGGGTGAATGAAAAATTAAAGGAAAAATAAAAAACCTAGAAACAAATAAAAACAGAAATATGACATACCAAAATCTATGGAATGCAGCAAGAATGGTTCTAAGAGGGAATTTGATAGCAACACAGGCCTGCCTCAAGAAAAGAGAAATCTCAAATAAACAATTTAACTTCCTACCTAGGGGAACTAGGAAAAAAAAAAGAACAAACAAAGCCCAAACTTAGTAGAAGGAAAGAAATAATAAAGATCAGAGCAGAAATTAATAAAGACTAAAAAGACAATAAAGGAAGATCAATGAAACTAAGGGCTGGTTCTTTGAAAAGATAAAAATGACAATTCTTTACATAGATCCACAAGAAGAAAAAAGAGCTCAAATAAAGTCAGAAATGAAAGAAAGGGTGTTACAACCAATACCAAAGAAATATAAAGGCTCATAAGAGACACTATGAACAATTACACCCCAACAAATTGGTCAACCTAGGAGAAATGGATATATTCCTAGAAATGTACAATCTTCCCAGACTGAATCATGAAGAAACAAAAATCTGAATAGACCAATCACTAGTAAAGAAACTGAATCAGTAATCAAAAATCTCCTAATAAACAAAATTTCAGGACCACCCAGCTTCACTGGTGAATTCTCTGAAACATTCAAAGTTGTCTTAACACCTATCCTTCTCAAAGTCTTTCAAAAAATTGGAGAAAGTAAAACTTCCAAACTCATTTCACAAGGCCAGTATTACCCTCATACCAAAACTAGACAAAGACACCACAAAAGAAAATTAGAGATCAATATCCCTAATAAACATAGATGCAAAAATCCTCAACAAAATACTAGCAAACTGAGTTCAACAACACATAAAAACAATCATATACCATGATCAAGTGGGATTTATTCCAGGGAGACAAAGTTGGTTCAATATCCACAAATGAACCAATGTGCTAGCACCACATTAACAAAAGGAAAGATAAAAATCAAATGGTTATTTCACCAGGTACAGAAAGTATTTGACAAAATTCAACACCCATTCATGATAAAAAGTCTCAACAAACTGGGTATAAAGGGAATATACTTCAATATAATAATAAAGGCCATATGTGACAAACCAACATCTAATATCATATTCAATGATGAAAATTTGAAAGCTTGCCCACTATCCCTACTTTTATTCAACATAGTATTAGAAATCCTACCTATAGCAATTAGGTTAAGAAAAAGAAATAACAGGTACACAAATTGGAAAGGGAGAATTAAAACTGTCACTATAGGGCGCCTGGGTGGCTCAGTGGGTTAAAGCCTCTGCTTTCGGCTCAGGTCATGATCTCAGGCTCCTGGGATCGAGGCCCGCATCGGGCTCTCTGCTCAGCAGGGAGCCTGCTTCCCCTTCTCTCTCTGCCTGCCTCTCTGCCTCCTTGCAATCTCTCTCCCTCTGTGAAATAAATAAATTAAAAAAAAAAAAAATCTTTAAAACTGTCACTATATGCCAATCACATGATACTATATATAGAAAACCCTGAAGATTCCACCAAAAAACTGTTAAAATAAATGTATTCAGTAAAATTGCAGGATATAAAATTAATAACTAAAAACTCTGCTGTGTTTCTGTACCCTAATAACGAACCATAAACAATCCCATTTATAATCATATCAAAAAGAATAAAATAGCTAGGAATATATTTAACCAAGGAGGTGAAAGACCTATATAGTGAAAACTATGAGACAACTGATGAAAGAAACTGAAGAAGACACAAAAAAATAGAAAGATACTCCATGCTCATGAGTTGGAAGAATTAATATTGTTAAAATGTCCATACCGCCCAATACATTGTACAGATTCAATGCAATTCCTAAAAAAATACCAATACCATTTTTCACAGAACTAGAACAAATAATTTTAAAATTTGTATGGAACAACAAAAGACTAAATAGCCGACACAAGTTTGAAAAAGAATAACAAAGTTGGAGGTATCCTGTTCCCTATTTCAAATTACACTACAAAGCTGTAGTAATTAAAATAGTGTGGTATTGGCATAAAAACAGACACAGAGATCAACAGAACAGAGAGCCTAGGAAAAAACCCATGCATATATGGTCAGTGAATTTACAATAAAGGAGGGTAAAATATACAGTGGAGAAAGGATAGTCTCTTCAATAAATGGTGTTGGAAAAACTGGACAGCTGTATGTAAAGGATGAAACTAAACCACTACCTTGTATCATACACAAAAATCAACTCAAAATGGATTGAAGACCTGAAAACATAAAACGCCTAGAAGAAAACATAGGCAGTAAGCTCCTTCACATTGGTCTTAGTGATGTTTTTTAGCTGTCTCTTCAGGCAAGGGAAACAAAAGCAAAGATAAACAAGTGGGACTCTATCAAATTAAATAGCCTCTGAACAGTGAAGAAAACCATCAACAAAACAAAAAGGGAACCTACTAAATTGAAGCAGATATTTCCAAATCATATATCTGATAAGGGCCTAATATATATAAAGAAATATATAAAGAATTTATAAAGATTCATAGAACTCAATAAATATATAATATATATAAAGAACTCCTATAACTCAATAACACAGAACCCAATTAAAAAAATGGGCAAAGCATCTGAATAGATATTTTTCAAAAGAAGACATACAGATGGCCAACAGACACATGAAAAGATGCTCAACATCACTAAACATTCCAGCCACTCTGCAAAACAGTACAGAGGTTCCTCAAAATTAAAAATAGAACTACCATATGATCTAGTACTTCCACTACTGGATATCTATCTAAAGAAAACAAAAATACTAATTCAAAGAGGTATTTGTATCCCTATGTTCACTGCAGCATTATTTACAACAGCCAAGGTATGGTATGGAAGCAACCTAAGAGTCCACTGAAGGATGAATGGATAAAGAAGATGTGGTTTTTATATACAATAGAATACTATTCAGTCACAAAACAGAATGAAATTTTTCAATTTGCAACAACATGGCTGGATCTTGAACCATGGCTTGAGCCATGGCTGGACCATGGATAATCACCCATCAAAGGGCATCAGACTACAGTGAGAACCAGAGTAAATTTGGATCATCCAGTGGAACCCCTAATCTATGTGCTACCAGCTGCTCAGGACCCCTCTGGTCACTATGACCAGAGACCAGTGACCAGAGACCAGTGACCAAGAACCTTGCAATAATGTGACCTTGCATTTCATAACTGAATTTCTTGGATTCTACTCATCATATATTTGACCACATAAAAAATTTGCTGAAAAGCATAATTTACTGTATAAATACAGAATATTAGTATATTGATAAATAGGCCTTCTATTAGGCAGCATTCACTACAGTTTCTATAATAAATACTTTGTTAAAGAAATCCATAAAAATCTGGGCTGACTCTGAAAGACAGTGAAAAGAAGATAGTACTTCTCAACTATTTTTTGGTAATCTATTTAAAAATCACTACAGAAGATACAGTGATGCAAACATATGTAAAATTTTGTATACAATATTAGGAGTTCAGCTAATCCCCTGAAACTTACCATGTAGACTCTAGCATTAATGCATTTTTTCCCCTCCACTATTACATAAAGATGAATGAAAACATAATGCTTAAACTCTAATAAGTAATACTTAAAACCTATCAAATAAAATCCTTAACAGATTCTTTGGTGGCTTAAAAAAATGCACTTAAAGAAGACATTCCCTTGAGTAACTTTACCAGTAACTGTTGCAACTTCAGCGGAGAAAGCCTGTTGATTAAGACTGCTTGTTTCAGAATCTATCTGAAGTGTAGTTAGACTAGCCACTTCCTGCTCTTCAGCACTCTGGTGATGGCCAGAACCTGAATCCACATCAGCAGACGATGTAATGCCAGCATCAGCTCCAAAGCCAAAATCTAAAGGAAGAAGAAACGCTAGTACACAGAAGTCTCAACTACAAAACAAAAGTATTTACAAAAAAAACAAAGTGGGGTGCCTGGGTGGCTCAATCAGTTAAGTGTCTGCCTTCGGCTCAAGTCATCATATCCGAGTCCTGGGATCAAGCCCAGACTCTGGTTCCTTGATCGGCAGGGAGTCTGCTTCCCCGTCTGCCCCTGCCCATCACCCTCATATTCTCTCCTTTCCCTTTCTCAAATAAATAAAATCTTTTAAAATAAAGAGACAAAGCTACTTCAACAAAATGATTAAACATTAACATTCCTCCATCTATTCTATTTACATACCACTCAGACAAGTGCAAACAATAACACAGTTTGAAGTTTATAATTAGAAACAAATTTTTTTAAGTTCTCATAGCTTATTACTAATAACAATAAGGACAAAAAACCAGATATGTATCCTCACTATTCTTATCCAGGTTTTCTGATAGCTCGTAATAGGCTTTTCAAGAACTTTATACTCTTTAGTACAGGTATATACAATAAAAATGGCACGTTATGTTGTAAAAACCATTTTTCTCTTAAATCATATATTCTGTTCTGAGATCAGAGTAGTATGTAATTCATGAAGGCAGAAAACATGTTTCTCTAAAGCATCTCCCAGCTCTTCACTAACTTGGTTCCCAACTTGGTTTCATGTTTTTTTTTTTAATTTTGGTACTCTTCACTGCCAAGTGTAACAAAGAATTATAGCAGAAAAGCTATGTGGTAGTGATACAGCACCAAATAATATCAATGCTGTCATTTAAACATGAAGTAATTATTCAAGAAACTCTCTGGGTAATGGAACACTGAACATAATTGTACCGAACATACTGAAGCACTGAACTTAACTAGACTGTGGTTCCCAAATACAAGTGCATAAAACAGCACTAACTCATAACTATGACTGTCCACTATTCTAATGTCAAGTCCACTCTAATTCTTTTTTCCTTTTTGTATGTTTGGTCCTGAAATATCATTTGTTTTATGAAAGGACAGTGGTTTCTGGTTTTGTTTTTTTTTTTAAATGCCTTTAGTTTGGTGAAATAAAGTGGTCCTGGGCACCTGGGTGGCTCAGTGGGTTAAAGCCTCTGCCTTCAGCTCAGGTCATGATCTCAGGGTCCTGGGATCGAGGCCCGCATCCAGCTCCCTGCTCGGCCGGGAGCCTGCTTCCTCCTCTCTCTCTCTCTGTCTGCCTCTCTGCCTACTTGCAATGTCTCTCTCTGTCAAATAAATAAATAAAATCTTAAAAAAAAAAAAAAAAGAAAAAAGAAATAAAGTGGTCCTGACTTGAATTCCCTAAAACTTCCTTTGGAATTTCACTAAAAAATGAAATCAGAATATGTGGGAGACCTTGTCTAGTAACATTAGAGAGGAGGGTGATGGTTACATAATCCATAAGTCAGTCTCAAACAGAAAACAATCAACAAAAAAACATATTGCTCAAATAGAAAAAGATACTTGCTGTCGAATTTTCGGCCATCATATTGGAAAGCGCTGAAAGAATCCGAATGACTATCTGAGCTGATAAGATCACTGCTCCCTGCACTGGCAGGAGAAGTCCATTCTGAGGGCACACCTGGGTCATCAATAGGGCGCATTTGGTTGTGCTTATTTAGAATATCAGGGAGGTCTTTGGGAATTTCAAGACTTCCGGGACTACTTCCTCTTCTTGTCATAGTCTAAAAATTCAAGAAACATCTTACTATTAAAAACTTATTCTCATTAAACATTTGAAATCTTGAATTTCCAAGACAATCACCATAATAAATGTTGAGATTTAGGGTCTGAAGTGGGGGCAGGGGGGACACACTAACCAAACAATTTACGTAACTGTATGGAGCCATAACCTGAATTACTGTTGGTGTGTCTAAGACCCAATCATGATACGGTGTTGGCCCGAAGATTCTTTAAGTCTCAAAAGGATCCATGGAGTCAAGTTAAGAGGGTGGAAAGAGCAACGTATTCAAATGGAAAAAGCAACAGCAAATAGTAGAGATAGTGGAGGAAGGAAAGAAATATGGCAAAGAGGTTATTCTATAATGATTATATATAATGATTCTATTATTTTTTCCCATTCAAGGAAAAAAAATAAAAAGGAAATGTAATGGAGCTATAGATATTCAGAAGTTCAAATCTAAATGGAGGGGCCCACTCCCAGCTGGCTCAGTTGGTTGAGCATCTGACTCTTGATTTTGGCTCAGGTCATGATCTCAGGCCTGGAAGTGAGCCCCATGTCAGGCTCTGTGGTCAGCAGGGAGTCTGCTTGACAGTCTCTCTCTCTCCCTCTCCCTCTGCCCCTCCCCCCACTCTCTCTCTAAATAAAAATCTTATTTAAAAAAAATCCAGTGGAACATGACCATTAAAAAAAAAGCAAGTCCACATATATTTATCTTTCCTTAGCAATTAAGCATTATTAAGGGTAAAACTGCTTCTAATTCATTCTGCCAAAATTCTAATAAAAACAAGATAACTTTAAAATCTATTCTGAAGTTATTTGTAATGATTAAGCAATCAATATTTATGCTATCAAACTATAGCAATTGGGTAGGAAGACCTCTCTTGTTATCTTTCTTGTTAAGAGTCAGCAGTGGCTAGGCGCCTGGGTGGCTCAGTGGGTTAAAGCCTCTGCTTTCGGCTCAGGTCATGATCTCAGGGTCCTGGGATCGAGGCCCGCATCGGGCTCCCTGCTCAGCGGGGAGCCTGCTTCCCCCCCCCACCCCGCCTGCCTCTCTGCCTCCTTGTGATCTCTCTCCTTCTGTGAAATAAATAAAATCTTTAAAAAAAAAAAAAAGAGTCAGCAGTGGACAGGAAGGTAACCTATGAGCAAATACAAAAAACAGAGGGAAGACTAGGAAGGCAGGGGCTTATACGTAAATAGTTAAGCAAATAGGTATTAATCTTTTACTCTGGTCAAAATTATAAGCCTATTTGTTTTATGTCTTTTAACAAAAAATATTATAAAAGTAGAATTTAAAATCTTAATTCAAAAAAGGGGTTAAGTTTTAGAGAAAGATTATTTTGAATAAAAATTTACAAACACACACACACACACAGGTATATATCTTTTAGTTTCTCTACTCTCCTTGCTAAACCAAATAAATAAAATAAAACAACACTTACTGAGGCATTACCACTTCGAAGTCGTTCTGCTATAAACTCATCCATCAGATCAGGAACATTAGCATTGCTGCTGCCAATATCACTATTAAGAGGGGGCAGTTTGGGGCTCATGTCCTCTTTATTGACTAAAAATAAATAAATAACTATATATAGTGAGAAAAGACTTAACTGCATTTCCTGAATTTGAAACAAAAATAACCCAAAACAAATCACCTATGCCATATCAATTATTTGCCAAACATGCATTTATGAATAATTTCTCTCCTTTTAGATTTAATTTTAGGAATTAGTACTGATATTTACTTTATTTAACTAAGCAGATGTTAGTCAATCTTCAGTGTAACCTTAAACAGCAAGAAAGCTTATAGATAAGCACTAGCTGGAGTTAGGTTAATATCGCCTATAAAGAAACTGGTATATTTATCTTTCTTCCTCCCTCTATGCTTCTATTTAGAGCCTTAATAACTTAGAATTCCATTCTTTCCAAGGAATATTTACAAGGAATCTATCCCTTGAATCTAGGCACATCTCAGTAGGATATAAATGCATTTAAGTTTAGATAAATAAAAAATCTGTAAGTGTGACGTAACGTCATTTCTGTTCACTACAAAGTCTAATGTTATTGCTTTAAGAAAAAAAAGGGTTATTTTCAAAAAGGTTTTTCTGTAAAAAGAAAACCCACAAAAGTTATTTTGATTTCTTTATGACTACATTAACAAGAAAGTTTTAAAACGTGGGGGAAAAAAATATATAGAACATAAGGTATTTATTTCACTATTATGCTGTTGAAGTTAATTTCTCTGCAATTAAAAGAAAACCAGCATTGCTTATATTCCTAATAAACTAAAAAGCATTTCAGGTTAAGAAAATACACTAGTCAAGAGTTCACTGTGAAAATACCATTATCTTTATATTACTGGCCAGGCTTTGCTAAGCTGTCGAATACTGCCCTCAAGTGGCATTAATGGCTCAATGCAAGATGCATTATACAGCATTCTGTTAATCATGCTAACAAAACCATGTTAAACAAACAAAATCAAAACCTACCTTACTGCTGAAAGTTAATTTTCTATATCTTAAAAGTTATTTTAAATTTGAATCAAGATAAGAGAAGACAGTTACCATAATCTTGCTTTCTGTAATCTGTCCATAGAGGTTCCATATTTAAATCATGATTGGCTATCATGAAACCTTTATGCACATCTAAAATCTCAGAAAAAAGAGAAGTACTGGTAAGTGTTTTAAGGACTTGCATTCTATACAAATGAATGCAAAACTAAAAACCCTACCCCTTGTTTTGAAATGGCTTATTCGAAAAGTAACTAAATTCACTTTGAGATTTAAGAAATAATTTCTCCTTCAATGATAACTAAAAATGTTGGTGCTGGTTGTAGGACCTAAAAATGTCAAAGAAATTTTCTTCCAAGAAAAAAGATAAAACCAAGTAAATCAGCAATAAAAATAATGAACTCAATTAGATATAGTCAGTGCTCTTTTAAATATAAACTATAAGGGGACAGGGGAGAAAGTATTCCAACTACTTAGTACTCTTAATTTCATGGCTCATGTAGTACATATTGAGAAAAATATTTGATTTCGATAGTCTCTGAAAGGTCATTAAAATTTTCCTGTATCTCCCTCTTCCCTATCTTGTTCAGCAGCAAAGAGGTTTAACTAAATGCCTTGTAAGGGAAATTAGTAATTTAAATAAACGTTTTATGCTGGGAAAAATACAGCTGGGAAAAGGCGCATGCATAACCAAACAGAGAGAAAGCAGTGACCATCCCAAAGCTTTTTGATTGCTTATAGCTTGCTTCAGTTGCATTAAGCCAAACTGGTGCTGTCTTTCTCCTTTTGCGCTCTGCACACTATTAGTGCTCACCTGCAGCTTTCCTTCCAAAATAGCCCATTACATGACTGTACAGATCCCTCAGTGGAGCCTCTGGTGGCATTCTGTTCTGCCTCTGTGGGGAAACATTTGCCTTCGGCTTCGAAAGAGCATGTACAACAGTTTTATAAACGCCACCCAGGGAGCCCTGCTGTAGTCCTGCCTCATGACTTGATGACCTAAGAGTACTACGATTACCTAAATGATTACTTGCAATTCCTTCTTTTTGTAGTAGAGTGGTGGGAATCTCTGTAGATTCCTTCATTGTTTTACTTACTGATGCTGTACCAACTGTACCTAGAGGCCTGTACACACCAGGTTTTACTAATTCTGTCAAACTATTTGAGCTGGTATGGGGGTTGCTGGCGCTGCTAGTGCTGCTATTACTACTACTACTAAAGCCACCAAGCTTCCGCAGTCTCATCTTCCATGGAGCCTCTTTGTTTTCCAGAGGATTATAAAACTGAACTGACTCAGTAGATGGTCTAAAAGTAACATGAACAGTATTTCGTTTTTTAGTAGCAATTTTCATGATTTTGGCTCTATGAGTTACCGTTTCAGACAAGCTCCTTTTAGTTGGAGAAAGCTTGCTAGTGTTTGTAACATGAGGCAGTCTATGGTTAACAGGTGTTTTTAGTGTAGTTTTCTTGGCATGCATAACATGTGGGACAATGATTTTTTCATTGATTTGCACACCCTTAACCTTTTCAACTAGTGTTACATCTACACAGGCATCTAATTCTGTGGCTGTCTGTCTATACAGGTGTTTCCTTTTTTCTTTATCAAAAGGGCTACCTGAACTAGGTTCTGATGACTGTTTATCACTGTTTAGTTCCTTAGATTTTTCGTAAGTTTTTGTTCTCACAAAACTGTCTAACTGGTTAGGTGCAATACTACTCATGAAGACAGCTGAGTCTGGTTCTTTTTGAAACTGAATGTTTTCAGGAGTCCCAACAAAAGAGGTGATATTTTCTGATTTACTTTCTTGGTCTATGTATTCTAATTTACCGAAAGATGATCGTTCATCCCTATTTATTGCAATAATCATTTCCTCAGAAGCTGCACCTTTACCTAACTCATTTTTACTATGATTTTCCTGGTTTTCCTTAAAATATTCTTTCAGGGAGGAAAGAAGATCGTCATCTCCTTCAAGGTCAATGTACTGGATTTGTTCAAAAGCTGAATCTGCAAGTTCTACTGGATCTATTAAGTGACAAAGATGGTCATATATGCTATCACCAACTTCCAGAGAAGACTCTCTACTATGAGTATCAGTGATGTGGCTTTCAGTGGATCTAGTTATTGAAGAAGCCTCTGTGGAACTCTGCAAGCTTGGCGCATGACGGGATGAACTGTCAATGACAGGAACTGCACCTTTGGCTCGTTCAACAGTGAATGGTTCCAAGATGTCAGAAGTGCTGCTACTTCGAGGCAATGGCTGCTCCTCATTCAAAGCACCAAAAACTTCATTTCCAGTGTCTTCACTTTGTGAAAAATGTCTGACTCTAGTTGGGCGGGGAAGTATTTGAGCATCATCAATATCTGTAAAAAAGAAAATTTATGAAGAGTAGGAACTTTATGAACATCAAAAATACAGTATTAATTTCAACCATACCCTAAGCATATGCTTAAAATAAAAACATTCTGATTGTGGTAAGCTCAATGAAATAAAATCTATTAAAAATAGAAATTTGTTTTTAAATAACGATGGGCACAAGCCAATATAGCATGTAGTATCAATGAATTAGAAAACTATCAGAATACATTTTAAAATGTTAACATGCATAGTAACAGTGAGGTGATGAAACATTTGGAAGTGCAGTTAAAGATAGAGCTGTGCCAATAAATAAAGCAATTTAAACTTGCTATTCAATTTTTCCCACTTAAGTTCCAAGCAGAAAAAAGTAGAACTTAATACAGAAAGCTGATTTAAGTATTCCACTATAGAATCTTACAGGGTCTCATAAATTCTCATTTCTTCCTTACCAGGCAAGAGGCATAAACTTTTCTTCAAATCTTGCCTATTTGTTTGATCACATATTACAAATGGAAATCTCCACCCTCTTCCAAAAGTTCTCTGTCAGGAAACTATTTATCTGTTCTACTGAGGTGTTTTGCTTTATTTTTTATATAAAGCAACAATATCTATTCACCCTATCAAATACAGTGTTAAAATTTTTTTTTTCCCATTTCTCACAAACACCATTTAACCTACTAGGAAGAAATCTTCTCTGCCTATCATTGGCCCTTACCATTAAACAAACATCAAACCTTAAAAACTGTACCTTGTTCTTTTGGGACACCTGGGTGGCTCAGTAGGTTAAGTGTCTGACTCTTGATTTCGGCTCAGGTCATGATCTCAGGGTCCCAGAATAGAGCCTGCATTGGGCTCCATGCTCAGCGGGGAGTCTGCTTGGGATTCTCTCCCTCTCCCTCTGCCCTTCCCCCTGCTTATATATGCACGCACCCTCTCTCTAAATAAATAAAATCTTTAAAAAAAAGTATCTATGTCTTCAAACATCTCTAAGAATCAGAGATTTTAGAGTCAAAATGGGCATTACAGATTATCTAATTTAATTCTCTTACTGAGGAAACTGAGGCCCAAAGAGGTAAAACCACGAAGTAAGAGAAGCAGGCTTAGTGTTCCATGTCGCTGCATTGCTTTCGCTGCTAAGTATATGGTAAATCCTCAAAAATATTTATGAAATTGAAAATCACAAGTTGAATGCTATTAAACTATAAATACATGCAAATTAGAAATTTTAGAATTAAAGTACAGTACCTATGAATCCACCTTGGCCTTTATATTACCAAGAAATAAGTAAAAAAAAATTTGTTTGTAAGCCAGCAAAATATAGTGAAAAAAGGACAAAGAGTCAAAAAGTCAGATGTTGTTACTCATTAGGTTTATAATGAAAAGACTGTATTAACAGAACTATAACTGAAATGAGAGATTTAGATCCCGAGTAAAACAGTGACTTATCCAAGATCACAAATTAACTTATTTTGTTAGGTATAGAACTTAAGTTTTCTTATTCCAGACTCTGAGACCAGTGTTCTCATTACTCAAAATTTCTTGGGATCCATGCTAGGAATAAAAGGAAGCTGGTCCTTCTGCTATTTTATTCATATCAACTTCTTTGTACAGGTCTGTAAGGAATCACTTTATACACAGATTCAGAACAAGGGAAGTTTGTATTGTAAGATTCCACTATACTCCTGAAGATACACATTTAGATCCCAAGCACAGGTCAAATACACAATACTTGTGTACAAATGCCAGAAGTTAAGACAATTAATTTATTTTATCATTAAGTTGAGGGGAATATTCTAAAAATGACATTGGTTTTCTTCTTTATATACTCCATTTAGAAATTCTTTTAAATGAAAAGTGAAACATTTCCTCAGAAACTAAACATTTACGCATTTATACCCCTTATCACTGCAGCAGATAACTAATGCTTATTTGTCTGTCTTAACGAATATAAGCATTTTGGTTTCATTTTATCTCCCATAATAGATCTTAAGAACCTCTGCCTAGAGGACAGAGATTATTTTTAAAATGAACTCCAAGTTCCTTTCCACAAAATATCCTCATAGGACTTAGCAAAGGATAAAAATTAATTTTCTATAAAAATCCTTAAAACTTGTAAAGTTGAGACTTTATCTGCCTCAATTCAAAATAAAAATTTTAGGGGTGCCTGGGTGGCTCAGTGGGTTAAAGCCTCTGCCTTCAACTCAAGTCATGATCTCAGGGTCTTGGGATCGAGCCCCACATTGGACTCTCTGCTCAGCGGGGAGCCTGCTTCCTCCTCTCTCTCTGCCTGCCTCTCTGCCTACTTGTAATCTCTCTCTCCCTCTCTGTCAAATAAATAAATAAAATCTTAAAAAAAAATTAAAAAAATAAAAAATTTAAAACCTTATTAAAAGCTAATGTTATGGGGGCACCTGGACTTCAGCTCAGGTCATGATCCCAGGGTCCACCCTTACTTAGTGGGAAGAGTCTGGTTCTCCCCCTCCCTGCCACTCCCCCTGCTTACGCTGTCAAATAAATAAAATCTTTAAAAAAAAAAAAAGTAATGTTATGATTCTAGCAAATATATGAACTTCAGAAAAGAAGTAGAATATTAGTTTTAAATTTTAAGTTCCTTTATTGACATTTTATAATTTTTTTATTCTAAACAAGCCAGTAAAGATTTCTGTGGAGTTCTCTTTTTAAGAATTTGTTCCCAGCCCGGTCCTCACCTTGCATAATTAGAGAATTAAACCATTATTTCAGTCTGTTTTTCCCTAAACTTTTTTTTTAATCACATATGAATATCCAATACTTTCATGCAAGTTTAAGAGGGCAAGAGCTTTAAAAAAGAGTATTTTTCTATCAATAATATATTGCTTGAGAGCTTAAGTTTAAATTTAAACAAAAAACCCCAATATTTAAACTTTAAATATAGCTCTTACATGGGCATATAAGAATAGTAACTGAATAACATCAAAGAAGAAAATAACTGCTGACAGGAAATCAATATCGGCACTTAAGCTCACCTGACTGGAGCAAGACTTAAATTTAAAGAAATGCCTGTATACGTGCATTCTGTTAAGGAGAAAAAGACTAAATGATAGCTAAACCATATAGTCTTTTCTACATGCTAGGCATTGTTACAAGCATCTTACATATATTAACTCACTTATTCCTCACAACAACACTGTGAAGTAGGTGTTGTTATCTCCATTTTATAGGGGGGTAGGGGAAGAAACTATTTAAGTGACTTGTCTGAGGTTACACAGCTAGGAAGTGGAGAGCTGGGATTTGAGGGCAAAAATTAGTCCACATTTTAAGTATCCTGAATAATACCTGTCATATATTCATGAAATAATATTTTTTAATTGGCAAAAATTAATTGTATTAAGAAATTATAAAGCAGCATAATGACTTATCTCCATAAAGGTAAGAATCTTAGAAATCAAAACATAGTCAAATACAAATATTAGTGAATTATACAGAAGAAAACAACTGACAAACTTTGTACTGGCTTGCTGAAAATAACAGTGGCTTTAGGTTTAAACAAAAATGGGTCTTTAAAACAATTACACTGCTTATATTTTACCTTGAAAAACAGTAGTCTCTAAATTATTTTAATCTAAAGTATTAGTAACCATTAAACAAGTAAAACAAGAAAAATGTTTTTTAACAAATCTTTAAAAACTTTTGAACATTGATAAAATGCTTCCTATAGAGCCTACAAAGTGCTAGAAATGTCAAGTTTTATCTCAGGATTTCCTTAATAATGTTTAGTATAAAGTGTTGGAAATTACTTCTGGATTAGTTTTTCTTTCCTAAATATTGTTTCAAAGCAAAGTTTTCTTTGCTATTTTGAATGATAAACTGTAAATTAAAGTGTAATATTAGCTTGCAATGGGTAAAAATAGTTTCTTTCCACTAGAATTGTTTCTTCAGGATTTTATTTGTATTAACATCACAATACCCCTATTGCTTGAAACAACTCTTGTCACACAGTAGAGGCTTCTATCACTAACACTGGTAGAAGGATAGCATGTCTTTTATATCATAAAATTCAAAAAATAACTCATAAAATATCAATCTAGTTCCTCAGGAAAATAAATCTCTTAAGTTATAACACTAACATACCACTAGGAAATTTTAATAATTTTAGAAAACGGGTACAGAATCAAGTGCCAAATCCCTTTTACCCAAAGTTACTCCCAAAATTCTATTCTTGATCAATCATAAACCTAGGTGAATTCATAAAAATCATTCATATTAGTTTACAAAGAAGTTCATGCCATTTTAAAGCTGAAGTTTTTTTTTTTTTCTTTCTGGATTTACCTAAGGGAACAGACAATGTCCCTTATGTAATTAAAAATGTTTTTGCCTATTTGGGCAACATGGCAATGTACTTTCAAGGTAAGAACTACAGAGCATCCATGTTTCCAATTTTATTACTAACAGAGTCTAGTAAAGACTCCTTTTAAGACTGGACATTCAATCTATAGGTAATTCAAAGCAGTATGTACATCACTGAAATCATGGAAAAACAGTTTATGCTGATGTTTTATTGCAGTTGGGAGTCTTACTGCTTATATTTTGGTCACTGACAGCATAAAAAATGCTACTGATTTTTCTAAATTATTCTTACATTGACAACTTTGTTGAACTTTTATAGATTCTAATAGTTTTATCTACTTGGTTTTCCCAGTCATTAAATCAGGAAGCCTCTTTCTGATGCCCCAAACTTGTAACTGTCTTGCTTAGAGAAATTAATAAATTTTAACTCACATACAAAAAAATTAAAAGCAACAAATCAACTTCAAATAATTTTAATTTTAGACCACTAAAATTTAAACCACTAAACTATCTTCTAGTCTTTCATCCTTCTAATATTGTTTCCCCACTCTTAAATTTTGAACATAGACAAATAACCAATATATTTTGTTAAGAAAATTACACTGTTTTGTTTATGAACATGTTATATAATGCCATTTTAAGTTAGCTTCAAGTTTTGAGATGTACTTTTAAAAAATTAACAAATATTATTTCAGCAAAAACAAATTTGACTTAGAATTATGCTAGAACCAGCAGATTACAGGTAGAAAATCTATAAAAGATTACTATCACATACTGATGATAACAAAAAAGTTTCTTGATTGTGTAAAGAAGGGTCTACTTGTTTGGTTGGAGGTGGAAAATTCTCCTCCTGATTAGGTAGAACTGAGGAACAGGATGGGGCATGAGAGGTAACATTTTCTTTCTCCTGATACTCAGAAAAGAGAAGTAGAAAGATCAAAGTATTTTACTCTACAGAGCTCAATTCAAATAATGAAGCACTGTTAAATAACATTAGCAGGCTGTGTAATATGGTCTAAAGAGACTAGAGTCTAATAGCAAGTATGAAGAACAAGTTAGCAGCTGAGAACTAGTTCAAAGAATGTAGATCTAGAAACTTAATTTCTGGGAGAGAAACCCACACTACTTAATTAGAAATAATAAGAAACAGTTGGAAAAGCATAAACAAAGTCAGGTGCCCACCCTGCTTATGTGTTTTTTTTACATCGCTTCTTTCACTGAAGTATTACATCTGGCAATAAAAGCTTTGCTTAAGAACAATTACTAAGACTTCTGCCTTCTCTGTAATCCGTTTATCAGTAAAAGAAAGACTGTTTAGCCTAGCCTACCAAATGTTTAAAAGTATAATCTAGTTTAGGAATAAGGGGCAGGAAGAGCATGCTTGCCCAGACACCTGTATTACTTGTAGAGGTTTAAAAAATAATGTTAGATGCTTGTGCAACCCTCAGCATATTACATCAAAACCTGAGGCAGATGCCTGGGAAAAAATATTATTTAAATTGTAACACATGAGCCTATTGTGAAGAACTAATGAGACATATAGGAAATGCCTTTGAACTAGTCCCCCAGCTTAAGAAAAACTCTTGAGGGATATTCAGCTATTCAAATAGTTTGGTCTGTATAAAGCTATAAACAGCATCACACAACAGTGTAGGTAGAATGAACATCTAAACAAGAATACTGGAGAAGAAAGAAGGGCTGGACAGAAATAGGGTGCTTTAAAAGCTGATGGTCCATTTTCAAAAATCTTAGTGTTTAAAAAAAAAAGGAATAAAACAGCTTCCTTTTACCCTCAAAAGTATTCAAGAGCATCAGGGAAATATTTTTCCGGAGAACTCTACTTCTAACACCAAAAGCTAGAATGACTGTCTATGAGTATTTTCATTGTTTTTTGGGGAAGCAGTTATAGAAACCTCAGCTCCTGATCTTAAATGGTGTGCCCAGGAAATACTTTATTGAGTTCATTTAGCCTTCTCACATGACGGAGAGACATAAAACTAAGAAAAACTTTTTCCTTTGCAGTTCACTTTAATTCTCTCTGTACATTTAACTATACTACAGTAAAATTTACCCAGACCGTGGAAGGAAACATAAGCAAATAGTTTGGTTGAGAACTGAAGACTGTGGCAGTTTTCTTTTTAAAATTAAGCACTATTAAAAAAAAATCTCTCTCCATAGAACTTCTTTTTCCTTTCCCTATCTCTCCCCTTCATGGTCTCGCCTCCCCCCTCACCTCCCTCAATGCACCTAACACCTGAAGAAGCAAACACTAGGCCTTCAATTTGCCTCAAACAATAACAGAGGCAATGAAAAAATCCAATAATCCAGATTTCTACTGTATAAGCTTGTATAAGAATAATCCTATCCCTGTATATTCTTTTTTTTCCCTGTATATTCTTATACAAGCTTATACAGTATTTTCAGAGTTAGCTATGAAAATTTGCACAGCTAATTTTTAAAATTATGAGATTAGTTCAATGTCTTGCAAATTTGTTCTCTCTGAAACCATAATGCTTTAGAATGTCGATGTGTGTACCTGGAAAAGTTCTCCATACTAAATAAGTTTGAGAAATAAACAATTGTTGGGAAGGGGGTATGTGTTTGTGTGTTTCTTTTTAAAAACTGGACTTCTGGGGGCCTTTAATATATTGATATACACTATAAATCTTTAATCCATTTGATACTTATTAACATCTCCCAGAAAGTGTTGTAAATTTACACAACTGCATGCCAATGCTGAATTCATTCACAAGTCACTTCTCAGGAAAGAAGAGTTTTTGCTGCTACTTCCTATGTTCCTTGCCTCTTTTAAGTCTTAAAAGAAAAATGGTTTTTACTAAAAATAACCAAATCTAATTATGCTTTTATGTCTTATATGTACACACACAAAAAAAACTGGAAGCAACTGTACTGCAAGTTATCAATACATAAGCACTGGTTTGGAGGATTATGTATATTTTTCATATACTTTTCTATATATCCATATTTTCTAAAATTAACATTATTTTGATAACCAGATATAAAGTTTTGATTTGGTGACTGATATCTCACCATTATCTAACTCTTTAAATCAATCATAGAATGCATGTTATCCCAAATGAAGGAAATGAAAAAAAACAACAAATAGAACTACCACTTAGAAAATTCCTTTCCAACACTGTTCCTAAAACACCTTCCCCATTAAATCCTTAAAAGGTAATCTTTCTGAATTATATATTTACAGTGAAGCAAGGATTCTGAAATAGGCACTTACCCTAGTTAAGGCACTACCTTACAACATTTTAAAGGGAACACCTCACCTGTATTTTAGCTTTTAAAAAATATTTCAGCACTTAACATGCATGTTTGCCAAAATATTATTTAAGTTGCAGACAAGAAATTTTGTAAAGCCCTTAAGATTCTGAGAAAAAATAAAATTCCTTGACAGTTTTAACACAGCAGGGGAGTATTTCATCCAAACATTTAAGAATTAGTGGCCAAGGGGCACCTGGGTGGCTCACTTGGTTAGGCCGGCTTCTGTCTCCTTTGGCTCAGGTCATGATCCCAAGGTACTAGGATCAAGCCCCACATTGTGTTGGGCTTCCTGCTCAGTGGGGAGTCTGCTTCTCCCTCTCCCTCTGCCCCCCGCTTTGTGCGCTCACACACTCATGTGCTCTCTCATAAATAAATAACATCTTTAAAAAAAAAATTAGTGGCCAAAAGTCATTTCAATTTTTCTAAACATGTCAAAAATGGTTTGCAGTAAATGCTTTAAAAATTTTTTTTAAAACAAAAACAAAAAAAGCTTGAAGCAAAAAATATATCTAAGAAAGTTTACAACAAATTGGGAGCTTCTTTTAGCTATATATAATTTATTTATAAGAAGAGAAAGATTATTTTGTCCATTTATGTAACTGAAATTATAATTTGACCCAATCAACCAAAATTAGTGCTACTTACATAGGAAGGTACATACAGCACATAAAGATACAGCACTGAAGAGACAAAACATCCAAACTCTTTATTTGTAGCTAAGCATCATATGTAACAAAAATATGTGCTGTTTTCTTCTATATATTAAATTTATATTATTCCATTCATATATTTTCTAATCTTACTACTCTTTGCATTGATAGCTTATTCAGGTAGCCTAATCTTACTGGTATCAAATACATATTCATTCATCATCAAATATTTATTGAACATCCAAGTTTGGATTTGAGGCCAAAGTTTCTCTTTTAATATTGTCATCTATAAAACTCCAAAGTCAGCTATCAATTTCATTATAAAATTCCATTAGAGATTATTTCTATTATACTTTGGTTCTAAAAAATAATATTGAACACTTCTCAAAAACACCATAAAGAATATATCTAGGTATTTATCAATCAAGGTATCTTGAACTAGAAAACACAAACATCGCATCCAGTAACTGAATATTTTCTCATTTTTAGAAAAGCAAAATACTAAGTTTTTTTCAGTTACAGTATTTTCAAAGAATACCAACCACAAGAGTGTCTATGTATCTACATATATTCACCTCTCAATATGTATCCCTTTGGTTTGGTTGAAATATCTGATCTTAATTAGATTACAAATGGTGGAAACCACTTTAATTGAAATATCATGATTAATAAAAATGCACCTTCCCTTTGGAGCACCTGGGTGGCTTAGTCAAGTAAGTGGCTGACTTGAGTTTTGTTCAGGTCATAACCTTGGGGTCCTGGGATCAAGCCCCATGTAGGGCTCCACACCCAGGGGGCAGTCTACTTCAGGATTCTCTCTCCCCGTCTCTTCTTCCCACCTCCCAAATTCTACCCTCTATCTTCCTCTAAATTAAATAAATATATCTTTAAAAAGGGGGGGAGGGTATCTTCCCTTGCATAAACCTTCAATCCATTAGGAATTGAAAGGATAAAGACAGGTTGTTTAAAAGAAAAGAGAAGAAAAAAAAAAAAGTATGGGCCCCTGGGTGGCTCAGTGGGTTAAAGCCTATGCCTTCAGCTCAAGTCATGATCTCAGTGTCCTGGGATCAAGGCCCACATCGGGCTCCCTGCTCAGCAGGGAGCCTGCTTCCTCCTCTCTCTGCCTACTTGTAATCTCTCTCTCTGTGTCAAATAAATAAATAAATAAGAAAAAAAAAGTCAACCTCATCGAAAGTGGCAATGTCAAAGAAACACTCAAGGGGCACCTGGGTGGCTCAGTGGGTTAAAGCCTCTGTCTTCGGCTCAGGTCATGATCTCAGGGTCCTGGGATCAAGGCCCACATCAGGATCCCTGCTCGGCAGGAAGCCTGCTTCCTCCTCTCTCTCTGCCTGCCTCTCTGCCTACTTGTAATCTCTCTCTCTCTCTGTCAAATAAATAAATAAAATCTTCAAAGAAAAAAAACACTCATAAGAAGAGTAATAAGAAAGTACCTAAAAATGTACAAGTCATTTTCTTCCAGCTAGCACATTCTACATAGTAACTATTCAATATGCTTGTTTCTGTCTAAAAGACAAGACACTGTATGATTTTATTCACACAAAATTATTTTTTTAAAAAAGCTAATCCACAATGATAGAAATCAAAAGAAATTGTGTGGAGGAGGTGTACAGACTTGAAAGTGTCACCAGGAAATCTGGGGGATAATAAAAATGTTCTATATTTTGTTTGGGATGACAGTTAATAGGGGTGTGTATAACTCTCAAAAATCATTGAACTGAACCCAGGATCTATACATTTTATTGTATAGTAATTAAACCTTATTAAAGAGCAGACCATCTAGTCTTAGTACTGGGGATCAAGGACCTGAGGCAAAACTGAAAAGCTGACCAGGTTTTGAGGTTCCTTAAAACTTGGGGCTTCATAGAATGGTTTCTTTATTTGACTTAAAAATGAGTTCTTAGAATTCTATATACTATTATAACCTAATATAAATAAAAAGATTTATTCCAAAGCAACTCTAAGATTATGTACTTTTCTCAATTATTGATTCCCCTTGCTGAATTCCATTACTACAGATGATGGAGATGCATTATTCAAGATTTACCATATTATTAGTCAAAACAATGAGAAATGAAAAGTCAAGGCTCTGGTTGTTACCTACCAAGTCATCTTTTGTCAGACATCTATAATAACATAAATATACATTACTACTTCTTTTAACCACCTGAGAAGAAAAAACTCAACCATAAACAGAAAAAAATTTACAACCAAAAATATTGGACATTGGCACAGCACTAAACTTAGCACTTCCAGAATGAACTGCCAGGATAGCATTAGAATTCAAATAACTCAAAATGTTGATTTCTCAACCACTTTCCCAATTTCCCACACCGCCCCCAAAGAAATTAACTTTCAAGAGTTTATTTGATTAAGCAAAATTTGAAAGCAGAAGGATTAAAAAGTGAAAAAGATGGTGCAGAAATTAGCAGAGGTGGCACTACCTGAAAGCTCATCAGAAAGGGGAGTGAGAACAATATCAGGCAAGAAGGGTTTGGAAGTATGGATCAGAACAGGAGCACTTTTAGCACTGCGTATATAGGCCGATGGCAGAGCACATTCACCAATGGATCGGCTTCTCATGGCTTTAAAAAAGGAAAAGAAAGAAGTGGGGAAGGAAAAAAGAAGAGTGACTATAATGAAAGGCTTGTGTCACAGAAAAAGCAGCAACAGAGAAAACTAAAAGATACAAAGGAAGGAAATTTTAAATTAAAACATTTCAGCACGGCAAATACTGGCAAGCTGTAAGAAAAGAAATCAGAGAACACATGACATTTTGAATGTAAAGTTTTTGGTGTAAAGCAGGAAAATGCTTTTTATTATTAGCAGTTACAATGGTATAGCATTAAACATCAGCAGACCCTTTAAATTAGCACTATGTTCTCAAAACCAAGGGTTGAAAAGTTCACTGAATGGAAACACTGAAAAGAACTCAACATTATTAGTCCAAAGAAATTTTTGGTGCCATATTTGGGATTTGTCTGAGCCATTATGAGGCAACTGCGAGTCATTCTTCTTAATGAAGCTGAATTTCAAAAACAAATAATTTCTACTTTCATGCTCTTCCCTAATAAAGTTTCAAAGTCACTCCTAGGTCATTTTTAGAACATTTTATGTAATTCATAATCTAAAGGATTGACTCTCATGGTTAGTATCCAATCCTGGTAGGAGAATAAAGAAGGCTTACTTAAAACCGCATCTCTTATTTATGTTAAAGTGTAACAGTATAGAGGACACCTGGGTGGCTCAGTCCGTTAAGCATCAGACTTCGGCTCAGGTCATGATCCTGGGGTCCTGGGACTGAGCTCCACAACGGGCTCCCTGCTCAGAGGGAAGTGTGCTTCTCCCTTTCCCTCTGCCCTTGCCCCTGCTTGAGCTCTCTCTTTCAAATAAATAAATTAAAAAAAAAAAGTTTAACAGTATAATTTAAGAATTTTAAGTAGAAATATTTACAGAAAATAGAATTTGCAATCTGGATGAAAAATCAAGTCTCTGAGAGATATAAACAAGTTTGTGCTAATTCAAATCTTAAGCATATAACATAAAAACTTTAAAGACTAAGTTCTTAAAGATAACTTAAAAACTGGATTACTTTTCAAAAATTACATTTGTAGTCTCATATAAGGAGTCATCAGTTCATAAAATTAAAGACAAATTTTAGCATACTTAGAAATAAATTAATAGTCAAGTTTATACTTCCCAAACATGTTTTTAACTTAACTTCCAGTTTAGGGATTCTTGAACAAATGAAGGTGTGCATATTGTTATGTATGAACAGAGGACTTAAAAGAAAGAATACTGTATAACATCCAGTATAATGTGATGGTTAAAAAAAAATCTGAGCATTAATATCAATTCAAAATCTTGGCTGTCCTGGTTAATGGAAACTCTTGGTTCCCTCCCTGATGCCTAAATTCCTTAGCCTGTCACACAAGGACTATGCGATCCAGCTGTACTGATCACTGCAAGTACATCTTCTCCTCCTGTTCTCATATGCTGCTGCCACAGAGAATTTATACTGTTCTTGAAATTTTCATGCTCTTTCAAAACAGCATGGCTTTGTGAATTCATAATATCCTTGGTCTTCTTTTCCTCCTGACATTCCTTCTTACTTAAAATGTCATCTTATCTGTGAAGCTTTTCTGACTCTCCCACATAATTAACTTACTGGCAATATAGCAATGAACAAAACAATTAAGCATACCTGCTTTCGCAAAGCTTACAATCTATTTTTAGTGGACTGTATGTTTTTTATGTCAGCCTCCCACCTTTTCAAACACACAACTATATCCTCTGATCTTTATAATCCTAGTAGTTGGCACGTACGAGCTCAATAAAAGCTTACTGAATGAATATCTGTATTTGGGGAGTCTGGCATAATTATTTGAAAAAGAAAGGTTTCAGTTGCAAACATATAGACGAGTAAATAAAAAAAGATACTTATTTTAAAACTAAATTCTTTTAAAACTAATTTGATTCAATTTTCAATTCTACAGAAGAATTACAAGTTTTCTTCTATTTTTTCCCCTTGGGTTAGGAAATTCCTTGGATATAACAATTCCCTTTATTTCTTCTTTCCTACCACCAACTTGAAGGAAGAGCTTGGGCATTTCCCTTGGAACTTTCCATAATCGCAGTGGTTTAAGTTTGTTATGATCCCAAATGAAATCTACAAAAATGCACCTTTTTTTTTTTTTTTACTCTACTACAGGTCTTTATGCATACCTGAAAATCTGTCCAGTATCTCACAGCCATGTAACCTGCACTATAGAAAATTACTTACGATAAATTAGCTACTAGGATTTCTGGGGCTTTACTAATCCAAAGCTTAGGTCAGAAATCTCCAGAAAGCCACTGAAATTCCTACTGCCACATACATTCCTAAGCCACACATATCAGTGATCTTAAATCTGTAATATATATCTTACGTAGATGAAAGGGCAGCATGAAAAATAAGACATCAAGAAGTAAAAACAAATTTTTAAACATATAAGCATGCCAATTTTTGAAGGCTTTTTATCTTTACTCTTCTCAAAAAAATGAATAAAAAAGAAAAATAGATGCATTCCACATAAATTCATCTTGGATCATAAAACAAACACATTATGTCAAAACTGTAACCTTCATTCAAGAGTTCCCATGCAACGTAAGAAACTCATAAATAGCAAATGTATTAAATCACTTAAAGTACACAAACACAAAATAAATGGAAGGCAAGTATGGCCTTTTCTCACTTCTAAAATTACACACAGTCCTCCATATTTATAATTAAATAAAATTCACATCATACATACATGTCTGTCTACTGGAAGAAATAGCTTTATAAGTCCCCCAAACTAAGGCTCAAGATTATAATAAAAATAAAGGAAAAGGAAAATCTGAAAAACAGAAACAGTATTATACTTGTTCCAACAGTTGAATACCAGGTCCTGAATCGTAACTGCAAACAAGTTATTACTTCTCATAAACATATTCTAAAGTAAGTCTAAAGTAAGTCCTAAATTCATTGCATCTACTTTAATAATGTGTTGGCATAAGCAAAACCTTAGACAAGAGTAGTGATGAGGGACTTACTAGAATGTATACACTTTATCACAGATTGAAGTTTTAACTGTGTATACTCATTACAAACATAAAATTTTCTTAGTATTTTAAGAAAATAAATATTTAAACACTCCTGAATTAATCTGCTGCCCCTTTTAGTACTTTCCAATTTATGCAGGCACTTTTCTGAACAAAATTTTTAATACTTCAACTTTTTATTTGATAGGTTTATTTAATGAACAAGCAGACAAGGTGTTTTGGCATAGGTACCAGGAAAGTAATCATAATCAGGTAAAAATTTAAGATGAGTATTTTGCTCATTATATGCTTTTTAAAGACTAGAAATATGCCAACATGTTAATGACTGTTTCTAATTGGACAGCTCATTGATACTTCCTTAAACATTACATTAAACACTAAGCATAAATTACTTCTATAATCAGAAAAATTATAAGGAACTTTAAAAAAATAGACATTTTAAGTAAAACAAAGATTTTAAATTTAAAAGAACAATTCTATCCTAACCAATACACAAATATTTTCATTAAATGTGACATTAATATAAAATGAAGGTATTTCAGATATAATCAACATCTTCCTAAGAATCTCAAAAAGTGATTCTATACCAAAACTTTAAATATATTAATTTTAATTCATCCATACCCTTATCCTTGTATCATTTCTTATTCTTCTTGACATAGACAATTCTATGCTTATTTTATACCCAGAAAACAACTGTGAAAATATAATTCTTTTGAAAGACTTAAAATTAATTGTGATTTTTAATTCTTCTGAATTTCTTTAAAAGTGTTTTTCACAGATTACCATTAAATATAGATATATTTCCACAAAAAAAAATGCTCTGGCCATAAAAATCATAGACTGCAGGGGTGCCTGAGTGGCTCAGTTAGTTAAACATCTGACTTCAGCTCAGGTCATGACCTCAGGGTCCTGGGATAAAGCCCTGAGTTGGACTCCCTGATCAGTGGGGAGTCTGCTTCTCCCTCCCACTTTGCCCCTCCCCCTGTTGGTGCATTCACACACCCGCATTCTCTCTCCCTCAATAAATAAATAAAATATTTTTAAAAAATCACAAATTGTAAAACCTAAAGTAACTTCAAGAAATTTTGCTTCCGGCATATAAGGTATTATCATTCCCATTGCATAGATGAAGTAAATAAAGCCTAGGAAGTTCGAGATTATCTAGCTATTAAGTGATGAAAGAAAGAGTATAAAAAAGAGATCAGGACAAAGCCTTATTTTTCACTGCAGCACTCTTTCTACTACAATTCAGACAAAGTTATAAGTCTCTGAGAGGAAGAAGAATAAGATGGTAGCTAGGTCTAGAGTATATTGAATGATCCTACATCCAGAAATTCTTCCCATCATTGCTCCTTTGACGTTACTTCCAAGATTATAGAAATACCTTCCATGTCTATAAAAAGCTGCAAGGAACCTAGCAACAACCTCCACCTTGGTCTCAGCTATCTGCAAGCAGAGAGCATGAATTCCTAGTTGGAAGTGTGTGAAGCCAATCTAGTTATATTGTAGCACTGAAAACTAGCTACCCTGATTTCCCCTGTTTGTGAGTATATTCACTTAGTAGAAACTCTACCAGTTAATGCAGGAGTTCTGTAAAGCAAATCAGGGTTCTATTTCTTCAATTCTGTAAAAACAGTTTAAAATTACTGATACCCACACAGTAAAATAAACTCCATAAAAATGCTAATATAAGTTAAATCTTAATAGCATACACAGGTAATAGCATGTCATTAAACTCTTGAGTACTACTGAAAAAAAAAAGGATTTGCTATAGAAGTTTCTCCTTCAACGATCAAACTGATAAGAACACTATATATATTTACATCCATTGTTACTAAAGACTATAAACGTATTGCCCTGTACAATTTTCATTATTTTAAAGAGTACATACCAACGGTTTTTTGCCGTACTATACTCCTTGCCTTTTCAGTTCCTGGGGAACCAGTGGTTGTTGCACTTCTCTGCCTCATTGGGGCTTGGCCAGGCTGATCACGACTCCATCCTCTAGAAAATGACTTGTCAACTGAAACTTTCTGAAATTCATGTCCAACTCCTAGAAATGTAGATTTTCAGTCTCAGTATACTGTCACCTGATTAATAATCTCTTCAAATTATGTGTCCTATCTTGCCTCAGATTCTCAGGTTTACTCATAATGCATTATAAAGTATCAAGTTAAATGCCTGTGTACCATAAGGCTTTTTTTAACTCAATTTACGTAAAAATCATATTCCAAGACTGATAAAGAATTCTAAAATTACACCATCAAAATTAAACTATTATTAAATCCTTTGCCATCCACTTGTTCCATTAAAAAAGAAACATTTGGATAAGCAAAAAAGTTTAAGAAATGAGCTAACCAAAAGCCATCCTGTGGTGGAAGTTACTAAATCTCTACCTGCCAATAATAGCCAATTGGGAAATAAATAGTCCAGGAAAAAAGTATTTTGGTCACATAATTAACTACCATAGACAACTGTTAAATAGGAAATATGACTTAAGTAAAATCTCTAGCCAGCAACTACTTATTAAGAGTGAAAAATACTAACACATCACATATTAACAATATAATCTATTGGGACTGTGTCATTGTCCCTCTCCCCCATTTTAACACTCAATAGATACATAGTCCACATCTAGGAATGTTTGCTTTTAGTTAAAACTAAGAAAATGCTTTCAAAAGAATTTTTCAAGTCATTCTTTTTAAATAGAATAACATGAAATCACCTTCTAAATTCTAACAAAAATGTTGCATATGATAAAAAGGACGAACATTTTATAAATTTCCATTTTGGTTAATTATTTAAAATAAAATATTTAAGATTCTAAATTATTTATTTAAATTTCAGCTAGATATATACAGAACACTTTATTTCTCATCAAAATTACTAATGATTTTAAGGTTCTTCGAGAAAAATTACAAGGTACCTACATGATTGATTGTTGAAAATTTTTAATCTGCAGGGCAAATGAAGGAGGGAACAGTTAAGAGAAAACACAACTTCTTACCATCACTTGCCTCCCTAGCCTGACTTTCCCAGACCAAATTATTTAAACAAATTTATGGGGAGCATCTCAGTGGACAACTCTTACCTTTCCCTTTGTGCTTTTTTTGCTTCTGTTCACTCAGCTTATCCAATGGTAAATCACTGAGATCCAAACTATATAAATTTCTAGCTAAAACTTTAGTTAGTGTTTCCATAGTCAGTGACCACTCAGTGGCTAACTCTTCCCAATAGGTCAATGATGATAATACTGAGAGTAAGTCATCCCATAGTTCTCGAGAGATATACACATTAAGATTTGCTTTGATCCAGGCAACGATAAGAGTCTATAAAGACAAATAAATAATAATGAAATATGTTCAAATTCTGATATTCAATTATAAAAAAATTACCAAAGAACAAGCAGAATTTTAAATCACATAATATCCATGACCCTTTCTTGGTACATAATACTTATAAAAGAATTCATGCAATCATTAATAATTACTATAAATTTCAACAATTGCCAACACCCAACATTCTAGCAATTAGGACAAGTTATCAAAACTGAAAAGAAATATCTCTAAAGTTGTAGCTACCCTTCATGCTGTATTACATTAATGTTAAATAAAAGCTGCTTAAAAAGTCTCCCCATTATTAAAATTTTGAAATTATTATGTTGAGTTATTTACTAATGCTTACTGAGCTAAACTGACCAAAGCCTTTCTCAAATTGTGGATGAAAATCAGTATCTAATCTGAATACTCTAAATATAAGTTATTGGAGATATATTTAATGAAATGTTTTTGAAAAATTATACATAAATTAAAGAATTCTGAAATTCTTCTGAAAATCAGAAGAATTAAAGGCATTTTATAAAATATCCAATCATATAATAAAAAACTTATTCATTGAAGGGCAAAAATTACTCATCAGCCATTACTCCTGAGATTTTAGGGATTTCTACTAGATATAACCTCCTATTGAAGAAACAAGTAGTAGAGACTTTTTCAAAAGCTTAACTCTAAATTTTACTAAGGAATTCACATAAATTTATACATTAAATGCAAGATGAAAATGAGCAGAGTTTACAGTATAGAACAGCATAACTAGTGACTCTCCATTCTATCTATTCAGCTGTAAATGAAACATTTACACTACAAAAAAGTTATTCCATTTAGTAAGCTAAAATTTTGCCCTCCTATATTTCCAACATTGGGTTAGTTCAACAATTGGGAAATTTTTTTAGAAAGGACTAATGAAGTTAAGAGGAGTTTAGATAATAAATGTAACTGGTTTCAAAAGATTATTCACTACTACTATAAAATTTTAGGCAAACAAAAATATTTTTTAAAAAATGATTTGAACGACTATACTTATGGTCGAGAATTAGATCTGAGTAGCTTTTTATCTTTGATATTAAGAACCATTTTATCCATGTATTTTTATTTAATGTGTCATCTTAAGAACATATTATTTTGGTATTTCTAAAGAATCCAAAGTATCCATAATACTCTATCCTCAGGTTGGAAAACACAATACGTAATTCTTACATATTCAAACTACCACTGACCCTTAAAATACAGAAGTGAATAAAGTCTTACAGAACAGTATAAGAAAGAATCTTGATTATTAACTACTTTTCCATTACTACAGAACAACTTAAAAGAAAGTTTTGTTTTTCTAACAATCCCAGAGACTTGGAAACTCAAAAAGGAAACAATCAGGCCATTACTCATGAAGCTCCCTGGCAGCCTTTTGCAATCATGTAAGTATGTAACACAAGAGAAAAAGTTAAATATCAACAGCTTGTTTCTACACTCTTTTCACAGACCTGATACTTCCTCTACTCTTATACTAGGTTGTGAGTTTCTATGTATGGCAAATAGCCTATTTAGATAAGCAAGTTTTCATTTAGCTCTACAAAAGATCCTTTAATATGAAATGATCTTTGATTTTAAGTTTTTTTTCCCCAAGTAACAAGTTTCAGGGCTCAATGAATCTTATAAAAATACATATCTATCCATCTATTTATCTATCCACTTATTTATTTTTATTGCCTGGAAAAGTGGTCCTGCAAGTCGACCTGCCAAGGTCATATTTTTTTTCCCCTGGAACTGTAGAAAAGCTTGTGATGGCATCTTCAGTACAGACTCCGTGACTCTGAGCAACACAAGCAGCATCTGTTCCCTTAAAGTAAAAAAATTAATTAATGTTTCCTTCTTGCATGTTTGTTTTTGGTTAATGAATAACTTTAAAATTATTTGCTATAAAATGTACTATCTTTCAATAAGTCATATACCAAATATCTTTCAAATTTTTAGAATTCTTTAAATATTAAAATTTAAAATTCCATTTTATAAACTATACCAGCCACTTTAAAACCATTTTTCAGTCACAAAACCCTCTCATCAATTAAAAATGTATGCAAAAGCTGATGAATTGGGAGGTGAGAATGTGGAGGCTGCTCCCATTCCCCAACCCCCCAAAATCAAGTAATAACCTTAGGAAGCTGTCCATCTATACAATATAGTTCTACCTTGATGCTTATATATCTAATCTTCATCTTGATAATACAGAAAACAAGCACATATCCAGAAGTGTATCATGTACAATTTCAAAAACTACAATATTTTTAAGATTAATAGATCACAGTGATCTTGACAGGTAATCAAGGACCATCACTCTTTTGCCTCTTTCCATCCTTTTAAGTTTGGCCATTTCTAAACCCTTTATTCTCCTTGTGTACTCCAAGTCAAGACAATCATATTATTTCTACCTTGGCTCTTTCTCCTAGATGCTTATTATTAAGACCATAAAACTACCTTATTTGCACTTGATAATTTGGAAACTGATTAAGCGACATGTGAAAGAGGGTATTTCAGTTTGGATGTATAGCCAGGCTACCAGCCCAAGTCCCTATCACAGTCTCCTCTCTAATTTGCCTGTGGGCCCATTCCAGGCACAACAACATATGAGACGTGGGACAATCCATTTGAGAAATGTGGCAGAGGTAGCAAAAGTTCACAGACCTAGATGTCATCATTTTTCTGGGAAGGGAGGGCAGAATCAAATAGAAAAGTATCAATGAAAAATGTCCTGAATTTAACAAATAAATACACGCATTTATTCATAAGATAAAAATCAAAGTTGCCATTTGTAATCTTAGCCCTCTGGCTAGCTGTATGAAATGAAGAACTTCTTGAAATCAACTAAATATGCAATAAAGTATAGATTTTCTAAATAAATCTTATCTGATTTGCAGTCAAATCAAAATTCATTCATATATAAACTTTCACTCTGTGAAATGACAGTAACTATTTTAATTCACAAAATCTTATAAATTCAATGTAAATATGTAAGTAATCTCTCAAAATGCTATGACTTCAAGGAACTTACAAAAAAATTTTTTTTTAATTCTAAAACTGTGTTCCATATAGCAGGCCTCTCACTTTAACCTGGCTCAACAGCACTGATGCAAAGTACATTAAAAAAAAAAAAAAAAAGGAAGGGGGTAGGCAGAGACTAACAAAAGAATAGTCCATAGTAGTATGGTTACTGGGTAATAATAACCTGGACTCTGCAGTCTGAAGGACCAGTTCAAATCTCAGCTATGTAAACAAAAATAAGTGACTAATCTCTTTGTACCTAAGAATCACCACGTAAAACAGAGATATTATCTACCTGAGAGGTGCTACAAGGATTAAGAAAGAAAATGCATGTATAGAAAATGATTAAAAATATACCTGGCACAGAAAACCGTTACAATAAAGTTAATAACGAACTATTTTCTGATGTAACTCTATCAATACTGCTAATAAAGATTTTTTTCAAAATAAAGCTATTTTTCCATATGCAGGAAAACATGTGTTAGGCATACTCTTTGACTAAGTACTTCCACTTTGTAAGAATAAGTCAAAGGAGAAAAATTATGTATGTATAACGATGATCACTTGCTTCCTTCCACCCAAAAACAAAATGAAATAACTACATATCCATCAAAAGTGGACTGTTTAAGAAAATTATGAAACATACAAATGGCATAATAATACTATGTGACTATATAAATGGTTTGGTGAACCAGATGTTCATCAAAGGGCAAACAACGACTACCTCCAGAGAGTTGAGTTTTGGGGCAACTTTCATTTTCTTTTTAAAACTTTTCTTTGTTTGATTTTTACAATGAGCATGTATCATTTTTACTAAAACCGAAGAACTGTTCTTTTCCCCAAAAGGCCTATTTTTCCATTCAATTAGATATTTATAGAGTACAAATAATATATAAAATACTATGCTAAGAAATGTAGGAAATATAAAAACAAAGACAACAGACATACTTTTTAAGCCCTTTCAATTCAGAGGTAAACAGACATTTATACAAGTAATTTAAGGATTTAGACAATTTTGAAAAGAACTATAACAGAGGTACAAATACACAATGAAAAGAAATGGGGGAAATTTTTTAAGTAAAGATATGTGGAAAAAGGAAGGTGGAATCTTAAGGCAGTTATTGTGACAACAGAAAAAGATGGTAAGCATCAGAAAAGTTCAGAATGTTCAGGAATGAGTAATTTGGTAAAGATGGGAGCCAGATCCCACTCTGAAGGGTGGAGTTTAGGCTTGAGAGAAAGAAAAGTGTCAGGGACCTCACTGCATATGGCCTTACGTGCCAGGTTGAGGAATCAGGCATTCACCCACTTAGTCATTTACTCATTTTTTTATTCACACATGCATAATTTCATTTATCCATGTATTCATTTCTGAGAGGGGGGGGGAGCATTAGAAAAATAATCCAAGAAGGCTGATCAAAGGTGTCTGAGATAAAGTGGAGACTATTGTTGTCATCATAAATTTACATAAAATATTTACTTGCTAAAAGAAGCCTCTACAATCTTGTGACATGCCCTGTTCACAGACACTATTCCTCTAAAAATTACTATAATTACATATATACAATAAAAAAACATAAAGGATAAATATTCTTTACCAAGTCTTTTTGTCCATTGATACTTGTACAACCATGAACCGATAAATGTTAAGAATGCGTTTACACATATCTGTGTGCTCATCCAGAAGGTTTTTAATGTCATTTGCAGGTTCAAGAAGAAATATGTTTGATGAGTTTATAATAAACACCTAAAACAAAAGACATCATTAACTATTCATTATAAAATTAAAAATTTAAAGAAAAAAAAATTCAGATGCTGATCACTAAGTGACCTATAATGAACTAAAAAGCATAAGACTACATGTTAATTCTGACCCTGTTTCTACGACTAGCGTGACATGTGAAATTTAAACCCATTAAACCATTTTGTTTTTGTTCATCTAGACAAATATGAAATCACTACTAGGCACCCAAGGAAAAGAAACCAAGTGAAAAACAGTGTTTTTTAAAACTGAGAGCTTTGGGCGCCTGGGTGGCTCAGTGGGTTAAAGCCTCTGTCTTCGGCTCAGGTCATGATCTCAGGGTCCTGGGATCGAGGCCCGCATCGGGCTCTCTGCTCGGCAGAGAGCCTGCTTCCTCCTCTCTCTCTGCCTGCCTCTCTGCCTACTTGTGATCTGATCTCTATGTCAAATAAATAAATAAAATCTTTAAAAAAAAACTGAGAGCTTTAATGTAATAATTCTATTGCTGTCATAAAATGAAACAAACAATAAAAAATACAAACAGTTTAGGATAAAAGATGATACTAAATTAAGAAGAATTTTCAGAATAAAGTGTTTGATACCATCTATTATTCTCTTTTCATGTTTATAGGCTACCTGTGTTTATCTGCTTTAGTAATAACAAACTGCATGAACAGATCACATATCATAGTACCACTAATGAGGTACCATTAATATGTATCTTTTATTACAGAAAAATTAAAAAGAACTATTATAATCAAATCATTAATTATATTTTGTTATTGAAGACAAAGTAATTATAATGGTGGCAGGTGTGTGCAAAGGCTCTCAAGGATACTTTGGAGGTACGAACATTTCATCTATTGTGAAGCTAGGACATTTACATGTTCTATACCCATAATCCTGATTTAAATCCCTTGATGAACTACATAATAAAACATAGCTGTGAAATCATAAGAAAAAGAATAAGTTAACTTTAGAATAGTGAAAAGAGATAACTCTGTAAGTCTAGCAACACTGACCAAGAAAGCAACAGCAATAAATAATAAATTGGGAGAAAAGCATTCCAGAGAAAAGAAAAAGCAAGTTTAAAGGACCTGAGGTGAAAACCTCCCTAGAATGTCTAAGGAACAGCAAGGAGTATAGAGTGAACTGAAGAAGTGGGGAAACAGTTGGGAAATGATGTTGAGAAATAGAACCAAAGCATGTGAAGCAGAACTTTTCACACTGCCAGTGGTGAAAGAGTATGTTTTTCCTCCCAAACTTCACAGACCAATCCTATTATAAAATACAATAAAAATGAACTAATAAGAAAAAGGAAATGAAAAAAGACATACAAAAACATAAACGCAAACCATCAAAATCAAGAGATACTAGATGACTTAGTTTCTAAACTTTTACTCTCAATTTTATAATTATCTTGTGGGCCAGCACTAGTCTGTGGACCACACCTTGAGGAGCAATCATGTAAAGCCTTACAGACCATTAGAAAGACTTCTGCTTTTATGCTTAATGATAATGCAAAGCCAATAGAGGGTTTGAGCAGAAAAATGATATGATCTGACTTACACCTTATAGAATCCCTCTGGCTACTATGTTGACAATATGCCAGGGTGATGGGTGGGCATCTCAGAGCAAGGATACTAATTAGGAGTTTCTTGCAATAATCCAGATGAAAGATCATGGAGGCCTGGACCCAAGAGGTAGTGTAAATGTTGAATAGTTAGATTTGGCATACATTCTGAAGATGGCCAGGATGTGTTATCAAATTAGATGTAGGATACAAAAGAAGGCAGGGGAGCACCTGGGTGGCACAGTCAGTTGAGAGTCTGACTCTTGGTTTTGGCTCAGGTCTGATCTCAGGGTCGTGAGATTGAGCCCTGCGTTGGGCTCCACGCTCAGCACAGAGTTTGCTTGGGTTTCTCTCTCCCTCTCTCTCTCTGCCCTTCCCCCCTGCTCGCTTGCTCCCTAAAATAAATCAATAAATCTTTTTAATTAATTAATTAAAAGAAAAGAAAATCAGGAAACAAGACAGCTTGAAAATTGGAAAACAGGTGCTATAAATGAAACAAGGAAAACTGCAGGAAGAGCACGTTTGTTGAGCAGGAATAGAAGTTTTAGACATGTCAAGTTTGAGATGCCTATTAGATATCCAAGTGAAGATGCTAACTTGGCATTTGAATATTTGAGTTTAAGATTCAGGGGTGCTGGGGCGCCTGGGTGGCTCAGTGGGTTAAAGCCTCTGCCTTCGGCTCAGGTCACGATCTCAGGGTCCTGAAATTGAGCCCCGCATCGGGCTCCATGCTCAGCAGGGAGCCTGCTTCCTCCTCTCTCTCTGACTGCCTCTCTGCCTGCTTGTGATCTCTCTCTGTCAAATAAATAAATAAAATCTTAAAAAAATATATAGATTCAGGGGTGCTTGGGTGGCTCAGTCAGTTAAGCGTCTGATTTCAGCTCAGGTCATGATCTCAGGGTCCTCCCTCCCCACTGAGCAGGAAGTCTGCTTCTGACCCTCTGACCCTCCCCCTGGCTTGTGCCTTGTCTCTCTCAAATGAATAAATAAAATCTTAGAAAACAAATGAATAAATAAAATCTTAGAAAAAAAAAGACTCCTAGAGTTCAGACAAGATGTCTCAGACTAAAAATAAAATTGTAGATGATGCAGTATACAGATGACATTTAAAGTCAAAGGAATGGATGAGATGAACCAGAAAATAAGTAGGAGAGAGATCCAAGAAATGACTTTGGGCCCTTCAACAATGAAATGGTTAGGGACATATGAAAAAATCAGTAAAAAATTCTGAGAAGTGGCCAATGAGTTAAGAGAAAAACAGGAGGGATGCTATTCTGAAGGACAAGTGAAGAAGTGTTTGAATAGGGAAGGAATGGTCTATTCTATAAAATGTTCCTGACAAGCCCAGTAAGATTAGGATTGAAAAATGTACATTTGGGGCACTTGGGTGGCTCAGTCGGTTAAACATCTGACTCTTGATTTTGGCTCAGGTCATGATCTCAGGGTCGTGAGATCAGGCCCCATGTCACACCCCATGCTAAGCATGGAGCCTGCTTAAGATTTTCTCCTTCCCCCTCTGCCACTCCTCCCTCCACTTGTGCATGTGTTCACTCTCTCTTAAAAAAGAACAGAAAAGAAAAATGTACATTTAACAATGTGGACACGTCACATGTGGCCTTGACAAGAACAGTCTGCTTTAAAAAAATGAATGACCAATTATCATATGATCTCTCTGATATGAGGAACTTGAGGGGCAGGGCAGGGGATCATAGGGAGTAGGGAGGGAAAAAATGAAACAAGATGGGATCAGGAAGGAGACAAACCATATAAGACTCTTAATCTCATGAAACAAATTGAGGGTTACTGGGGGGTTGGGAGGGTAGGGATAGGGTGGATGCTATGGAGAGTGCTGTGAAAGGTGTAAGCCTGATGATTCACAGATCTGTACCCCTGGGGCAAATAATAAAAAAAAAAAGGGGGAAAAAATTAATGACTATAATGAACTCCTACAAATCAACAAAAAAAAGACAACCCAACAGAATATGGGAAAAAGCAGATGAATAGGCAATTCATAAAAAAGATGCTCAATTTCAGTACTGATGAAGAAAAAAGCAAATTAAAACAAGGAAACAAAAAATGAAATAACATTTTACACATTTGGGGCAGCAAAAATTAAAATGTGGCTCTATAAGTAAAGGGAGAAGATATAAGGAAATAAGAACTCACAAACACTACTAAAGGAAATGTAAATTATTATAACTATGTTGGAAGTCAATTTGGCAATAACAGTAAAGTAAAGATGATAATGTACAACTCCTCCACCCCAGTAACTCCACTTCTGGGTATATATCCTAAGGAAATTCTCCCACATGTGCAAAAGAAATACATACATAAGCATGTTCAGTGTATCACTATTTGGAATAGTGAGAAATTGGAAACAACTTAAAAAACATCAATAGAAAAACGAGTAAGTAAAATGTGAAATAATCATAAACTGCAATACCAGAAAGTAGCTAAAATGAATGAATACAGCTATTTATCAACAACACAACTCAAAAACATAATGGTTAATGCAAAAAGAAAGTACCAGATGACAGTACACCGTGATACAAATTATATAAATTTTAAAGTTGTTTAGAAAAATATGTAATTTTTATTAATACATATACATTAGGGAGTGAAAGTTAAGGAAAAAACAAAATGAATATTTTATTAAAAAAACTGACAAATGTGGGTATTGAGTTTATTAAAAAATTATATTGTACAATGAAATACTGAACCATGTATTTGAAATATTGAATAATTATTTTATTGTAGAGGCACCTGAGGGGCTCAGTCATTAAGCATCTGCCTTCGCCTCAGGTCATGGTCCCAGGGTACTGGGATTGAACCCCTCATCGGGCTCCCTGCTCAGTGGGGAGCCTGCTTCTCCCTCTCCCACTCCCCCTGCTTGTGTTCTCTCTCTCTCGCTGTCCTCTGTCAAATAAAATCTTCAAAAAAAATTATTTTATTGTATTTTTTTTTAATAACCAAAAAGTGAACCACCTGCAAAACTGCCTGGGTGCCAGCTCGTATGTTCTGTTCTGTGACTTCTTCGGAGACATTATGAAGAACATCTTGGTAGGTGCCATTTTTTGCCCAAGTGGAATTTCGAACATGATCAGCAATATCAGTTCCATTTTCCTAAAGAAAAATATCAAGTTTTCATATTTCATTAAGAATGCTATAACAAGACAATAAGCTGAAGTAAACTGGAAATTATTGGGTTCTTCTGCCAAGCATCTTCTCAGAAGATGTTTCATTTGATTAGAAAAGCAGGGGCGCCTGGGTGGCTCAGTGGGTTAAAGCCTCTGCCTTCGGCTTAGGTCATGATCTCAGGGTCCTGGGATGGAGCCCCACATCGGGCTGCCTGCTCAGCAGGGAGCCTGCTTCCTCCTTTGCCTCTGCCTGCCTCTCTGCCTACTTGTAATCTCTCTCTCTCTCTCTCTGTCAAATAAATAAATAAAATCTTTTAAAAAAAAAGAAAAAGAAAAAAGAAAAGCAATATACGTTCACCATAAAAAAGGTTTTTCTCATTAACAAAAACATAAAGAATATAAAAAAATCATCCATAAGGGTCAGACAGAAATTTTATCATTTTAGATACAGAGACATTTTCTAGGTAGCTAATGTATAAACCTCTTGTCTGTAACTTACACACTTAAGAACGGGATTATATTACTTAAAATTCTATAAAACATGAATTTTGTTCGAAAGTAAATGCCAGAAACCAAAGAACTTAAATAAAACAACAGAAAATAGCTTCTATTTATTTTACTTAGAGTATTAAAATTCTTATTACTCACAGAAGAGTATTAGGTACTTCAAACCACTAAGACTGCATCTTTCTGCTTGAGTTTTAGCTGTCAAAAGTCTTGCAGACTAAGGAGTTCCCTCAGGTGAAAAGCCACAAAAACAGACATTTCACTCAAAGTTGTTCCCTTTTTTTAAGTTTCTTTCTAGTTTCTTCCTGCTTTTGGTCACTCACCAATATTTTCAAATAGTTCTTTTTTAAAAATATTTTGTTTAGAGCTTATAACTGCAATATGCAGGAGGTTTAGTCTAATACAAACTACTCTGCTATTACCAAAACACTGAAATCAGCTCTGTCTCTGTAGCCAATACAATATACCATAGTATATTGTACTCTTCTCTTAAGCCTCATATTCTTATGATCAGATATCTTCTGAACACTTCTTCCTGAATGACCCCAAAACAGCTCTAACTCAAAATATTTAAAAGTTAAGTTTATTAATCATGTCCTCTCCATTCTTACCAACCCCTCTCGCCACCATAGTCACCACTACCAAACCTACATTTTTAAAAATTCTATTCATGGGTGAATGGCAACCATATCCTGTTGCAAGAGAAACAAATTTACATCTCCAAATCCTCATTTCTCTCACCCAATTAATCACCAAGACATACTGACTTTACCACCAAAGAAGCTCATATCTGTCTTCTTCCTTATATTTCCACTGCAATTTCACTGTCCAGGTATTATATTACCTCCTCCATAAAGCCTTCCCTAAGCCTAAGCAGAGTTAGGGATTCTATCTTTCACACTCTAGGTTCATAGCAATATTCTGTAAGACTTACTTTGCATGTTTGTCTCCTTGCTAAACTATAAGTTATGTGAAAGTAAAAAACATATCTTTTCATGTTTCTATTTCCAACACCGGTTCTCCATGTGGACATTACCCATGTTTTACAGGGCACTCTCAGAGTGTTTTGTTGTCACAAAAATTGAGAATACCACAGAGGTTTAATGGGATGACCCAGGGAATGCTAGACATACTACAAGACACATGACAGTCTTGTCTGTCCGCATACTGTCTTGTATTCCACATCTTTCAAATGTCCCATCGACACTGAGCAAATAAAAAGCCTCTATCTGAATCTATAACTTAATTCCATTTTATAATTAAAACCAAATTTTAAATCATTTATATATATTTTAAACTTACCAGAAATATAAATCAGTGAATGATTATATCTTTTTTTGTTTTTCATGCCATTAGCAAGAGTTGTTGGCATTCTGAGAAATCACATTTCTAGTAACAAAATTGCAGTATTTGAGTAATCAACATGTTTTACTTATAAAACACACCTACATCACCAGGCTTTTATAGCTTCCTTCTTTCCTTTCTCCCTCCTTTCCACTGTTTATTTAATTAGGTATGTAGAGGTATTATTTTTATGTGTGAGTATGTGCCATTTTTATTTAAGGGTAGTGAATGACAGGGTAAGCTCAGTATTAAGCTATAAATTTATGACAAAAATTGGGGAAAACAAATTATTTAAATTGATAGGTTTATTTTCTAGATTGATGCAAAATTGGACGTTTTAATTGATGCACAAAAAACAGAACTATAATTATTTCATAATTTACATGGTAAATTTAAACTACTTAAATTATATCTCTCAGTTAACATTTAGTTATATTAGTTACATTTTTCTCTCTTTAGAAGTAGGGAAGGATGTTATCAACATATGTATATATATATTACACATATGCATATATAAATATTGATTCACTGAATCCCTACAGAATGTGGCCTATTCATTCATATATTAATATGCTGTTAATCCACTAACGAGATTAAATTAACCACCAAGGTTAAAAAAAAAATCACCAAATCACTCCTATCCAGATGTACTAAAATATGTGTCAGTGTCACATTCCCCAACTATTTGGTTAGAACCTGACCTATGACAAGGATTAAAAAATTGAAGGACAAGAATTAATTTACACTTAAAGAAAAATGATACCAGGTACCCAAATTTCACTTCCACTGTCTTCCCTCATCTTTTCTCCTCTATGAGTAAACTCCACCCTTTCTTATCACAGACCAGTTGATTCTGCAGTTAAGAATGTTTTCTACACTGTAATGAGTAATAACAAAGAAACTTTTCAAGAAAGAATTCAGAATATTCTGGTTTAAGTACCCAACTCCTAGCATAAGACAGGTAAGGGGAAATTGTAGTTTGGTAATCATCCTTAAGAAATACGTACTACAAAATTCATTTTTACCTAGTACCATAATTTTATATTTTATACCTTTTTTATTGAAGTTTAATTGATATACAATATTTATGTAAGTTTCAGATATACAACACAGTGATTAAACATTTATATACATTACAAAATGATCACAATAAGTGTAATTACCATCTGTCACCTTACAAAGTTAAAATACTATTAACTATATTCTCTATGCTATACTTTTTAACTTCTTTATTTTATAACTTGAAGTTTGTAGCTCCCTTCACCCATTTCACTTATCTCACCCACCTCCCACCCTGAAGGCAACCACCAGCAGGTTTTCTGTATTTATGACTCTGTTCCTATTTTATTTTTTCATTTATTTTTTTTATAAACTACATACAAGAAATTATATGGTATTTCTCTTTCCCTGACATTTCACTCAGCATAATGCCCTTTAGGTCCACCCATATTGTCACAAATGGCAAGATTTCATTCTTTCTTAGGGCTAAGTAATGTTCAAGTGTGTGCGCGCGCGCGTGTGCATGTGTGTAGAGAGAGAGAGTAAAAGAGAGAGAGAGATAGCACATTTTCTTTATCCATTCTCCATTCATCTACTGATGGGACATTTAGTTGTTTCCATGTCTTAGCTACTATAAATGATGCTGCAATGAACACAGGAGTGCATGTATCTTTTCGAATTAGTGTTTACATTCAGTTAAATACTCAGAAGTGGAATTGCTGATCATATGATATTTTTATTTGTAATTTTTTGAGTATCTCCAACTGTTTTCCATAGTGTACCAATTTGCATTCCCACCAACAGGACACAAGAGTTCTCTTTTCTTTACATCCTCACACTTTTTTTTTTCTGTTACTACCATTCTCATGGGGGTGAGATGATATCTCACTGTAGTTTTGATTTGCATTTCCCTGATGATTAGTGATGTTGAGCATCTTTTCATGTGTCTGCTGGCCCTTTATGCTTCTTTGAAAAATGTCCATTCAGAGTCTCCATTTTTAATCAGATTGTTTTATTGGTGTAGAGTTGTAGTTCTTTATGTAGTCTGGATATAAACCTCTTATTGGATATATCATTTGCAAAATTATTCCCCAGTCAGTTGCATTTTTGTTTTGCTGATGTTTCCTTTGCTATGCAAAAACTCTTCAGTTTGATGTAGTCCTGGTTGCTTATTTTTGTTTCCCTTGCATGAGGAGACAGATTCAAAAAAACATTACTAAGACAGAGGTCAAAGAGCCTACGCCTATGTTTTGCCTGTGTTTTGTTTCAGGAGTTTTATGGTTTCAGGTCTTACGTTTAGAGGTCTTTAATCCATTTTGAGTTTATTTTTGTGTATGGTGTAAGAAAGTGGTCCAGTTTCATTCTTTTGCACATGGCTGTCCAGTTTTCCCACACCACTTATTGATGAAACAGTCTTTACTCCATTGTATATTTTGTCACCTTTGACATAGATTAATTGGCCAAATAAGTGTGAGTTCATTTCTGGGCTCTCTGTCCTGTTCCATAGATCTGTGTTTCTTTTTGTGCCATTATCATACTGTTTTGATTACAACTTTGTAGTATAGTTTGAAATCCAGACGTGTATAGTACAGGTTGAAATACCTCCAGCTTTGTTCTTTTTTTCCCCCAAGACTGCTTTCACTATTCAGAGTATTCTGTGGTTCCATACAAATTTTAGAATTATTGGCTCTGTGAAAATTGCTACTGGTATTCTGACAGGGATTGCACTGAATCTGTAGATTGCTTTGGAAAGTATGGACATTTAAACAATGTTAATTCTTCCAATCCATGAGCATGGTATATCTTTCCATTGTGTCTTCTTCCATTTCTTTCACCAATATCTTATAGTTTTCAGGGAAGAGGTCTTTCACTTCATTGGTGAAATTATTCCTAGGTATTTTATTCTTTTTGGTACAACTGTAAATGGAATTGTTTTCTTAATTTCTCTTTCTGCTACTTTGTTATAAATGTATAGAAATGCAACAGATTTCAGTATATTGTTTGTATACTGTGACTTTATTGAATTTATTGGTTTTAACAGTTTTTTTAATGGAATCTTTAATGTTTTCTATGTATAATACTACGTTATTTGCAAATAGTGACAATCTCGCTTCTTAATAATCTGGATGCCTTTTATTTCTTCTCTTGTCTGATTGCTGTGACTAGGACTTCCAAAACTACGTTGAATAAAAGTGGTTAAGAGTACACATCCTTGTCTTATTCCTGATGTTAGAGGAGGGTTTTTCATATATGGTCTTTATTAAAGTATGTTCTCTCTAAACCCACTTTGTTGAGAGTTTTTATCATAAATGGATGTTGAATTTTGTGAAGTCCTTTTTCTGTGTCTACTGAAATGATCATATGGGTTTTACCCTTCCTTGTTAATATGGTGTATCATGTTGATTGAGTTGCAAATATTGAACCATCCTTGCATCCCCAGAATAAATCTCACTTGAACATAATGAATGATCCTTTTAATGTATTTCTGAATGCAGTTTGCTAATATTTTGTTGAGGATTTTTGCATCTATGTTCATCAAGGGTACTGGTCTATAGTTTCTATAGTTTTCTTTGTGTCTGGCTTTGATATCAGGGTAATGCTAGCCTCATAGTATGTATTTGGGAGGTTTCATTACCCTTTGATTTTTTGGAATAGTTTGAGAAAAACAGGTATCAACTATTCTTTAAATGCCTGATGGAATTTAACTATGAATCCATCTAGTCCTGGACTTTTGTTTGTTGGGAGTTTGTTGATTACCGAAATCAATTTCATTACTAATAATTGTTCTGTTCAGATTTTCTATTTCTTCCTGATTCAGTTTTGGAACACTGTATGTTTCTAGGATTCTTCTTCTTCCAGGCTGTCCCATTAGTTGGCATATAATTTTTTGTAGTTGTCTAAGCCTTTGTATTTCTATTATATTGGTTATTACTTCTCCTACTTCATTTCTGATTTATTTGGGTCCTCTCTCTTTTTCTTGATGAGTCTGGCTAAAGTTCTGTCAATTTTGTTCATCTTTTCAAAGATAAGCTCTTAGTTTCATCAATCTTTTCTATTGTATTTTTAATCTATTTCATTTATTTTTCCTCTGATCTTTATTACTTTCTTCTACTAACTTTGAGCTTTGTTATTCTTTTTCTAGTTCTTTTAGGTATAAGGCTAGATTGTACATTTGAGATCTTCCTTGATTATTCAGGTATGCCTGTATTTATATAAACTTCTCTCTTGGAACTGCTTTTGCTATGTTCCAAAGATTCTGGAATATTATCTTTTTTACTGATCTCAAGGTATTTTTTTTTCTCAAGCCTTTTTTTTTTTAAATTTCTTCATTGACCCACTGCTTATTGGGTAGCATGTTGTTTACTCTTTGTGTTTTTTCCTTCTAATTTATTTCTAGTTTTACAATACTGTGGTTGGAAAAGGTGCTTGATATGATTTCAATCTTCTTAAACTGACAGAATTGTTCCGTGGCCTAATATGTGTCCTATCTTACAGAATGTTCCATGTGCACTTATTAAAAAAAAAATGTGTATTCCGTTGTTTTTAGATGGAATGTTCTGTATATATTTGCTTAAGTCCATCTGATCTAATGCCTCATTCAAAGTCACTATTTCTTTATTAATCTTCTGTCTGGACAACCTATCCACTGATGTAAGTGGGGTGTTAAAGTTACATATTACTGTATTACTGTCAATTTCTCCCTTTATGTCTGTTACTATCTGCTTTATATATTTAGATGCTCCCATGCTAGATGCATATATATTTACAAATATTATATTCTTTTGTTAGACTACTCCCTCGATCATTATGTTATGCCCTTCTCTCTTTCATAGTCTTTGTATCTGATAAAATATTTTTACCCCTGCTTTACTGATCATTTCCATTTGCATAGAGTATCTTTTCTATCCCATCAATTTTGGTCTGTATGTGTTTTGTCAGCAGCATACAGATGGGTCTCTCTTTTTTTAAATCTATTCAACTTTTGAAATTTTAAAAATCTATTTTGATAACTTTTGATTAAACATTTAGTCCATGTACATTAATTATTGATAGGTATGTACTTACTGCCATTTTGTTCATTGTTTTCTAGCTGTTTTTGTAATTCTTCTCTGTTCCTTTCTTCTTTCTTACTGTCTTCTCTTGTAATTTGATGACTGTCTTCAGTTTTGTGCTTGGATTCCTTTATTTTTTGTTTACCTATTACACCCTTTTTGTTTGTGCCTGCCATAGGTTCATGTATAACACGGTGTGTGTTAGTCATCTATTTTAAGTTGATGGTCACTTAAGTTCAAACACATTCTAAATGTACTATATTTTTACCTCCCCCTCACCACATATTATGTATTTGACACATATTTTACAACATGTTTTTATTTTGTGTATCCCTTAGTTATTGTAAATATAGTTGATTTTACTACTTTTTTTTAACAAACTTCATGCTAGCTTTATAAGTGACTGACCTACTTCTTTTATTGTATGTTTGCTTTTACCAGTTGTAGGAGTGCTGACAATACTAACTCCACTGATGGCCCTCCATCTTGTTCATATTTGCTTGATGACCTCTCTTGGGGCTGCTTGTTCCAGGCTCTTGGAGATTAATATACATACTTTAGAAATGCCTGTCAAGACTGGGATGGAGTCTGCCCATGCTTTGACTGCCCATGAATCTGTTAGAGATGATGCAGTCTTTATCCTTCATGATGCGCAGGTGACACCACAAGGTCTAATTAAAAGGTTAGCTGTCAATTAAGTGCATGCAAACCCTTGGATCCCATAATAATGCCCTTCTGCCTATCTCTTGCTCTATAAAATCTGTGGACTAAGGTCTAGACTTGGTGGAGGATAGGTATACAGCACCTGGATCATTATCTGCCTCATCACCTCATCAGGAAGCTACCCTGAATAAAACTCTGTAAACCATATGGAGTTGCCTTCTTTGATTTCCAGTCTTAAAGTGTCTTCTCAGCTTGGGAAGTACTCTTCTATCCCTCCCCTACCTTTCGACACTAGTGAAATGTTTCTTTCATAACTTCTTTCACTTCTAGTTATGGCTTTTTCTTCTCTGCAAAAAAAAGTCACTTTAACATTTCCTATATGGCTGGTGCAGTGGTGATGAACACTTCTAACTTTTGTTTGTCTAGGAAACTCTAATTCTCCAGTTCTGAATTATAACCCTGCTGCATGTTCTTGGTTGTAGGTTTTCTCCTTTGAGCACATTAAATACATCAAGCCATTCCCTCTGGCCTAAAGTTTCTGCTGAAAACTCAGCTGAGAGTCTCATAGGTGTTCCCTCATATATAAGTTGCTTTTCTCTTGTTGCTTTTAAATTCTCTATAACTTTTGACATTTTAATTATTATGTGTCTTGGTGTGGACATCTTTGGGTTCATCTTATTTGGGGCTATCCTCATTTTGTCTGACTTTCTGTGTTTGTTTCCATGTATTAGATAGTAGGTCAACTACATCTCCTGGTCTTGAAGGTAATAGCCTTATGTGGAAGGTGCGCTGTGGGGTCCAGAAGCACAATCCCCTCCTCCCCCAGTTACCCAAACCAGATGCTCCAGGTGTGTCCCCTGTGTGTGCAATAGACACCCTTCAGTTGTTGAATGAGCTCTGATTGCTTGACATTCTGGTAGGCAGGGCTGCCCCCCAGGCCAACTGGTTGCATTGTCCAGCCAAGACCACTCTGGGTGCCCTGGTGGGAGGAGGTGGACCCTGGTGTGGCTCACTTAAAGCCCCAGCCACGATGTTGTGGGTGTGCTAGTGGACATGACCAGGGCATGAGTCACTTTGGAGGGACACCAGTCCCAGTCAAGGCTGCCCAGGGGAGCCCAGAGTGGGAGCAGTTTAAGAGAAAGTCTGCTGAAGGGATGGGTTGATTCTGCAGGAGAATGCCAGGGTGGGATGACTGGTGCTAGCAAGGTAGGTGGAGAGTGTCAGAACTGGAGCCCATAAGCATTAGCCTAGCTAGGCTAAATGAGGGCAAGAAAATAGTGCCCACTAGTGTTTCCATTTCCAAAGAAAAGTTCCTACAGATCCCTGCCCCTCCGGTATAAGCCCTAAAGCCAGTCAAAAAATATCCTTTAAACACTGAAAAATTAAACTAAATTTTAAAAATATATCCTTTATGTACATCTCAGGTGCTCCGCAAACTGCTGCTTCCGTGCTGGATCTGAGAGTGTGTGAGATTGTGGGTGGGACCTTTAGGAGCATTGTCTCAGTTTCCTATAGCCTCTTGGCTGTCCCAGAGTTAAGCCCCAATGATTTTCCAAGCTCCTAAAGTTAAGCTCCGCTGATTTTCAAAGCCAGACATCTTAGGGTTTTTTCCTATGCAGATCTCCAGAGTTGGGCCATGGTGACATGGTGCTTAAATCCCTTGTTCCTCAGCAACTTACTGGTTACTTACAACATGGTGCTTAAATCTCTGGGCCTATGAGATCAAACCGCTTGTGGGTCATCAGACTGGGGGTTTGGTTTCCAACCTGACTGCACCTCTGCCACACTTTACCCTTCTCAAGATGCCTTTTTTTCTATATATATTTGTTTAAGTAAGCACTATGCCCAACATGGGACCTGAACTCACAATCCAGAGAGTAAGAGTCGCTCTACCAACTGAGCCAGCCAGACTCCCTGTGGCTTTTTCATCTTTAGCTGTGCAAGAGCTGGTCTCCTAGTCTTCAGGTCTTTCTCAGTGAGAGTTCCCTAATAGTAGTTGCAGTCTTGGTGTATCCATGCGAAAGGTAAGCTCAGGATCTGCTCATACTCTGCCATCCTCGTATCAGTTTCAAATATTACACCTTTTAAAATGGCATCGAATTTTAATCTACACAATGAATTAAATAATCAGTATACAATCTCAATATTAATTTTTTAAAGTTGTGACACCAAAGAGCTTTAGGACAGGGTACTGTGGTAACTGCTATATTACCTAAGTTGTGAAATATACTAAAAGGTATCTTTAACTTCCCATTTATTAAGTATGTCAACATGTTATTACACTTTTGTGAGAATCTCATCTATTAAATACAGTAAAATATATTAAGTCTTATCAATTTACCTCTTCTCTCTTTTCTCCTTCCTCCATTGAAATAACATGGTCTGTGACATTGTCAATACAAGGTAAGTCAGAAGAAGAGATCACAATTTCTTCAGGCTCTTGCATAAACAAAGGTTTTTCTTCTTGCTGGATCCATTCCTGATATACTTTTACCACTTTTCTCATAGCTGCTGCTTCACAAATTGGTAATAAAAATGCCTAGTGAAAAAAGAGAAAACACACATAATGATGCATTTTACAGCCACAAACTACTAATACATATATTTTTATGTTGTTATAAAGTATAATATAAATCCATTGTCAGAAAAAGCCTTTTGTTTCTAAATAATTTGTAAATACATTGACATAGAAATACTTTCAGTAGGGATGTCTGGCTGGTTCAGTCAGTAGAGCATGCAGCTCTTGATCTCAGGGTCATGAGATCAAGCCCCACATTGGGTACACAAATTACTTAAAACTAAGATCTTAGAAAAAAAATTAGAAAAGCTTTTGGTAGATAGACATGGATTTCAAGTGCAAGAGCAAAGATTTGTTTCACTTGTACTATCTCAGAATGAGAACATTCCTTGTTTCATGAAATAATTATGCTCCTACAAAGCTCAATGTAAATACCACTTTTCATAATAAATCATATTTTTATAACTTACTGGTTTTTTATTACTAAATTACTAAAATAAATTTGATATGAGTTTAATTAAAAATTAAATCTGATTCCAAGAAGTAATACAAATTATATAAAAAGGCAACTATAATCACATAAGAAAAAATGTTTCAGCTTTATTTCATTTTATATGTAATAAATAATGTCAAATAAGTTAAATAATAAGACAAAATACTTAAATAATTAAAAGTAATACCTTATAATTATTCTTTCCTTTATGAACTTTCTGGGTTGCCTTAACTTTAAAAAAAGAAGTAAATATTTTCTTCATCACAAAAATACCACATTTTCACAATAAAAGAATTTCTTATGCAATTCAGACAGGCAAAAATAAAACAGTAAAAGTACTCCATCTCACAATCCAAATTCCTTTCATCATGCATGTTTGTGTTCATGTGTTAACATTTTAACTGGACTTTCTCTTTACAAAAAAAAAAAGGAACTAAACTGGTTTTAAATTTTCCTTTTAACTACTACTTCTTATTAATTTCTACTCTAAAAGTCACAAGACATTTACCTAAAAACCTGGCACTTCCTCCTATATAGCTATCAGTAGGATATTTAATAATAATCATGGGCTCAAATGACTTTATTTTATCTGAATGAAACTAGCCAAGAAAATCAGCTTTCTTTGTGTATGTGTGTCCAAATACTTTATTTTTTATTATTACTATTATTATTATTATTATTATTATTATTATATTTGCCCCAGGGGTACAGGTGAAAATCAGCTAAGATAATGATGAAAAGTAAATGTGTGATATCAACAGGATACTTAATGTAATTTGGTAATCCTTTTATTTATTTATTATTAAATCCCTAGCAATATACATTACTTGTTACTCTCTTTCATCTAACAAACCCATTCCAAAATTCTCACTCTCATATTCTAGCAGCCTAAAAGTCAATGGAATGATTTGGATCATCACTGTCTGCTCTAAGAATATTTATTTTATAAATTATAACAACAACTCAGCCTTCCTTAAAAAGGTTCAAAGTATAAGGAAAAAAATCTCAATCTCAAAAAAATTCTATTCTCAGATACTGAAAAGTAAACTTTTTAAAATTGGCATGGAAACACTCTGCAGTTTCTGCTCAATTTTGCTGTGAACCTAAAACTGATCTAAAACATAAAGTTCAATCATTTAAAAAGTATTAGTAATCTCCAGAGCCAAGATATTTATTAATGCATAAATTGTCACACTATATCCCAAGTGGATTGATGAATTTACTAAAGCCCAGAGTGTATATAACTTTTGTTCTCATGAGCCCCAAAATCTGATTTTGCCAACCACTAAATGTGGATCTTAAGGAAAGACTGATATTAGCCATGGTTTAAAAAAACTGATATATAAAAACCAGAGTGCCATTATATACATTTACAATGAGAAATAGCTGTCACAGAAACCAGAACATTCAAATCCATATATTGGCACCTTATCCTATGAAGAAGCAACACTCAGACATCAATATCAACTGAAAATAAGGCAAGTTATCATTCAAAAAATATTTCTGAATCTATGTACTTGGCAAATTTTCTGTCTGTAGACAGTCCTACATAAAATCATCTCCAGTTCTGATTCCATGACCATAAAACCACTACACAACCAAAAACTACATGGAGAACAAATCAAAACAAGAGAAGAGAAAAATCCAATATTTAATGGTATTAGCTTAAGATAATCTGATCCAGTTTCCTAACAACTGGCTTCATCAATGGGATGTGATTTACTGGTAGCTACGACCCTCTTCTTCAGTGAAAAACAGTAACAAAACAGGTTGGCTTCCAATATTTTTAATATTATTTTATTATTAACCAACCCAGATTGTGATAGACACATTCTTCAAGATTTAATCAAGTACAGTGAGCATTTAGCAGACCTGGGAATTTTTTGTCTTCTTAAAGCAATGGTTTGCATTTTGGTCTCAGTACCCCTACTCTACCATATGTTAACAAGAATAACAGGTATTCTAAAATAAGAGTAACACTGCTTTACATTTTTGTAAATACCTCTAATGTTTAGGCTAATAAAAGACAGTTGGATTCTCTTATCTGCTTACTTCTACATTCAATCTAATACAATATCACATATCAGGTATCTCTGGAAAATTTCACCATACACTTATGAGAAAATGACAGTGTAAAAAAATAAATAAAATCTTAGTACCGTCATGAAAACAGTTTTGACCTCATGGACTTGAAAGAAAAGGTCCTGGAGACATGCCAAAGGCCTAAGACCACAGTTTGTGATCCACTGACCCCACGTGACTTAGGGGGAAAAATTATATAGTAAAATATATATATAATCTGTCCTGTTCTTAAAGGTTAAACTATTGATGTGTTATATTTACCTCTTATCAAAATAGTTGGGGGCTCCTCATTGTAGTCTCCAAGTAATGACTACATAAAGCACACTGGGTTTAATTATAAAATAGGGGATTAATGCCTGGAGTGCATCTATGCCTACTCTATTGGATATGGAGAATAATTTAATCATTCAAATGATTTGGGAATTTATGCTTTACAATTTTGTCTTGATTTTAAAGACACATAATAATATAAATACCTTCATCTGAGATAGAATTCAGAATCATTATACTGGCCCTAAAATAACATCGTCAACTATTTTAACAAATTATCTCAAGACTTAGCTTCTAGAAATAAACGTTAGCCCTCAGGTAGCAAAGATAAAGTACCTGGCACTCAACAATTACAGAACTTCTTCTTCTTCTATTTTTTTTTTTTCCTTTGAGAGAGAGAGAGCTGGGGGAGAGGCGGAAGGAGGGGGGAAAGACAGAATCCCAAGCAAGCTCCACACCTAGTACAGAGCTGGACACAGGGCACAATCTCAAAACCCTGAGATCATGACCTGAGCTGAAGAGTCGGATGCTCAACCAACTGAGCCACCCAGGCACCCCAACAGTTACAGATACTGTAAGATACAGTTACAGATACTGTAACAGTTACAGATACAGTAACAACAGTTACTTCTTGACTCATTCACCAAATATTTACTAGGTGACTACTGTATGAAAGGAAATAAGGATATAGTGATAAATGAGTTAAGAGAAGCATTCCTGGAAGGTAGCAGGAAAGATGAGAATTCTAAAAATAATTTTTTAAAATAAATATATATAAGACTCAGAAGAGGTACCACGAAGAAGAAGACAATTTTCAAAAACATCATAAAGAAGTACTTACTAGTGTGTGTCTATGTGTGTGCATATGCATGCAGGTGCATCTGTCTTTGAGTGGATGGGTAAAGGTGGTCATGGAAGACTTCTCTGGTGTAATCGTATTTAAGTTGTAATCTTAAGGATGAGTAGCAGGTAAAAAAAGAAGGGGAAAAGGGTAGAGAGGAAAGGAAGGTTGAAGGACAAAGTTAAGATAGGGAAAACATAATTGTGAAAGCTATGAGGATGGAATTATTTGATAAATGTTAAGTAAACATATTTCTACTAAACTTATTTACCTATAGAAAGACTTGTGCTCTAGCTGGGACTGCTAAGGGCAAAGTCATTATGAGGACATATCTCTGATAATTAATGGGGAGTATTTTTATCTATATTATATTGTGGAACATATGAACCTTCAAAATAAGGAAAGAAACTTCCACAAATTCTCAATTTTAAAAATTTATCAGTAATACTAAGCAGGTAAAAAAGCTTTCCTATGACAACGTAATCTTAGAAATTGATTCCTTTTCAAAACATGAATAATTCATGGTGTCACCATCCTAAAATTTGTTTTTCCTTAAGTTTTGTCTTGAAAATCATTTTTTTTTAGAAGATTTATTTATTTATTTTAGAGAACACAAGCACAGGCAAGGGGCAGAGGGAGAGGGAGAAAGGAAATCTCAAGCAGGTTCCAGGCCCAGTGTGGAGACGAACATGGGTCTCAATCTCACAGCCCTGAAATCATGACCTGAGCAGAAAATCAAGAGTCAGATGCTTAACAAACTGAGCTACCCAGGCACCCCTGAGGTCATCATCTCAGGGTCATGAGATCAGGCTCCTCATCAGGCTCTGCACTGGATGTATATGTGCTGCCGAAGCAAGCACTCTGCACTGGGTGTAGAGCCTGCTTGGGATTTCTTCTCTTCCTTTCCCTCTGCCCCTCACCTCTAATCCCTCTGTAAAAAAATAAATAAATAAAAATAATTATCAGAATAAAAATATCTCAGAGAACTTCAGTTTCCAGCAATATCATTTAAAGATATCCTAGAATATTCCTGCATAAAATATCTAAAAAATACAATATACCTTTTTAAATTAATGGCTCAGCTTATAAGGATATTCTGAGTCTAGAACAAAAACAAGGGTGAATAAAAAGAAACAACAAAAGGCCAAAACCGCAAAAACTTAAGTTAGTGGAATTAGGAATATAAAATGAGTATTTTAATATGTTTTAATTAAGAAAATGAAAATAATGACTGCACCACAGCAAAAAGTGGAAAAATCACCAAACACAAATTTTAAAAATTAAAATATAAGGAGCATGATTAAAAACTCAATGAGGGGGCACCTGGGTGGCTCAGTGGGTTAAAGCCTCTGCCTCTGGCTCAGGTCATGATCTCAGGGTCCTGGGATTGAGGCCCACATCGGGCTCTCTGCTCGGCAGGGAGCCTGCTTCCTCCTCTCTCTCTGCCTGCCTCTCAGCTTACTTGTGATCTCTCTCTCTGTGTGTCAAATAAATAAATAAAATATTAAAAAAAAAAAACAAAAACTCAAGGAGGGGAACTGCTTCCAAGAGTATGGTGGACTAGGTAACCCAACCAACCTTTTGATTAAAAAGACAAAATGGCAGATTAAAAGATAAATTTAATTTTAAATGCACTGATGAGCCAAAAAGCAGGAAAAATATTAAAAAATAAAATCCTATATATGAAATCCAAACTCAGAGAAGTTTTAGTGAGAGCAATAAAGCTGACTTTCACTTTGACTGGCACCAGTTACATTGGTTTCCATGGACCCAAAGCAGGGAGAACAACAGTAAAACTCTAAACAAAGTTGTATTTTCAAAGGAGTACATATTGTCAGTGCGATGCTGAATTAAACAAACCCAACCCATTAATAGTTAGTAAGGTAAACTGCCCATATCTAAATGCGGAAGAGGTAACAATAACAGCAAAATCTCCTCAGAGACACTAGAACTAAAAGCTAGTTGTAACACAGGTTTATATTATACTCTGTGTTCATACTATGTGGCTGGTTTGAACCTCAAATCAAGAATTCAGTTTAATGAGAGGTTGGTAGTGTCTCTTTGCATTTAGAAGATGCAAATGCAACTCCCCCTTGAAGGAATCAACCTTTAACCAACCAAATCAGCAAATAAAGGCATAAGATACAAAAGCTCAGAATCAAAACTCTAAATTTCTGAAATCACAAACTACTGCAAAAACCATTTAGAGACTACAGCACCATGAGAAAGCATATATGGCAGAATCAGTTCTACAAAGACCTCAGGAATGTTAGAATGATCAGTGAATATAAAATAACTATGCTTAGTATAAATAAATAAAACATAAGAACGAGACAATAAAACCGAGCAAACTGGCCAACTTTCAGAAGCAGTTGTAATTAAAAAGGAAGTACCCAGAATGTAGGACAGAGAGACAAAAAGATGGAAAATATGAACTTGAGGTCAACAGACATGGATAAAGTAAAAAGGTCTACTATACATCTTGTCAGAGTCCTGGAAAGACAAGGAAAAAAATGGGACAGAGGCAACATTTAAGGAGAGAATGGCTGAAAATCTTCCAGAATGTCAAAATACATTAATCCATTAATGAAGTATGCCTCAAAAGAATAAATTAGTATTTTTAAGTATGCCCTAAAGAATAAATAAAAGTAAATATAGACCTGGACACACCAAAGTAAAATGTAAAATGCCAAATACTAAAAAAGATACTAAAAAGAGCCAGAGAAGGGATGCCTGGGTGGCTCAGTCAGCTAAGCATCTGACTTTGGCTCAGGTCATGATCCTGGAGTCCTGGGATTGAGGCCCACATGGGGCTCCCTGCTCAGTGTCCGTCTGCTTCTCCCTCTACCTCTGCTGCTCTCCTTGCTTGTGCGTGCACTCTCTCTCTCTCTCAAATAAATAAATAATCTTTTTAAAAGAAGACACAGAGAAGGAGAGTTAACTTATTAGTTCAACTGCTGATTGACATCTCAACAGCAACAATGTAAAGCAAAAAATGGTGGGAAAGTATCTGAGTATCTAAAATGTGCTGGGTGAAAATAACTGTCAATCTAGAATTCTATGTCTAGTGGAAAAAGTCTTTCAAAAATAAAGACATTTTCAGACAGGCAAAAATTTTTAAGTATTTGATACCACATCCACTAAAATAAAATTCTAAACGAACTTCATTCAAACAGAGGAAAGTGATTCTAAAAGAAAGATCTGAGATGGAAGATACCATAATCACAGAAAGTAATAAGCCACAAAACTAAATGTAAATCAACACTGAATGTACAAAATAATACTGGATAACAATAACAATAAACCTACAAAATAGGTTATTTTGATAATAACTGTATGTTAAGGGGGGAGGCGGAAATTAGAGTAATAAGGTACCATGATCCTTATACTGATTAGGAAAAGGGTAAAAAAAATAACTTTAGACCTTGGGAAGTGAAGTATATATGTTAAAATTTATATAGCAATCACTAAAGAAAAAAATAAAGTATAACTTTTTTTTTTAAAGATTTTATTTATTTATTTGACACAGAGTGAGAGAGAGATTACAAGTAGGCAGAGAGGCAGGCACAGAGAGAGGAGGAAGCAGGCTCTCCGCTGAGCAGGGAGGCCGATGAGTGCCTCGATCCCAGGACGCTGGGATCATGATCTGAGCGGAAAGCAGAGGCTTTAACCCACTGAGCCACCCAGGGGCCCAAAGTATAACTTTCAAACCAAGTGACAGGAAAAGGATACAAAATGAGAAAACATCAGTTAAAAAGAAAGGAAAAAATAAGACAATGATGAAACAAAAGAAATACAGACATGGTAAAAAAAAAAAGACCAAAATAAGACAGTATCAATAAATCCAAACATATCAGTAATTATAATAAATATAAATATTCCAGTTAAAAGACAAAGATTTTTCTTTTTATTCACAAAAAAGTTTAATAAAAGGCCAGCTCACCTCCCCACTCTGACTGCCCTGCCCCATCTTTTTTGCCAGCTCCACTTTCTCTGCCTGCCCCTTGCTTATGCCCACATATCTTTGTCCTTGGCCTTCTTCTCCTCATGTCCAGGCCGACCTCATTCACTCTTACGGCTTCATGTACAACAGGTGTGCCAGTGACTTCCAGATCTGGATTACCAATCCCCAATTCCCGCTTCCAGAACCTTATATCCATCTTCCCACCAGATAGCTTCACTTGGATATGCTCCAGATGTCAGCTGGTTTAAAACTGATCTCATTATTTTCCCCCAAACCTTCGCCCCAAACCTCTTCCTTCTCTAGGATGCCCTTTTTTTAGTGAAGGTTCCCACCATGTACCTAGTTGCCCAAGACAAAAATCTTAGTCAGCCTAGGTCCTCCATCCCCTTACATTCTGTAGGTCATCAGATATTCCTTCAACATTTTATAAAGGCAAAGATTTTTAAAACACAAACCATATTTATAAGAGACGTGCAAAATCTAATGATATAAAAAGAAATTAAAAGATTATTTAAAAAATACATGAAGCTAATTTTTTTTTTTTTTTAATGTGGAGCTTGATTTCACGAGGTCAAGGGTCCCACGCTCTACCCACTGAACCAGCCAGGCGCCCCAAAGGCTAGTTCTTAATAAAAAAAAAAGTGGTGTAAATCTACTAATAAAACAAAATAAAATAATCTCCACAGATGAGATGGGCCATAAATAAAATGTTTAATTCACATTGAGATATAAAATTTTAAACTTGTATGTACTTAATTATTAATTATAAAGCTTCAAAATATACAAAGAAAAATGTATGGAGATACAAAGGGAAAAAGCTGACAAATCACTGTCAGAGTATAAGATTTTGACACACCCCTCTCCATAACTGTGAGGTCAAGCTGACCAAAAACCTCAAGTAAGCATATAAAAAAGTTCAGGCTTTAACGATCACTGAACTCAACAGAGAAGCATACATTCTTTTCAAGCATACGCGATATTTATGAAAACTGACTACAAACTGAACCATGAGTTTCAATAAATTTTAAACAACCAGTATCATACAAACTATATTCTCTGTCCAAAAGAATCACATCAGAAACTTGTAAGAAAAAGGAAAATCAGAAAACTGTTTCGAAGATACAAATTGCTAAACAACTCATACGTCAAAGAAGGTATTAACATGAGAATTAGAAAATATTTACAAGTGAATAACAGCAAAAATGCATACAACAAAATCTGTAGAATATAGTTAAAATACGAGAGTGGTAAATTAATAGCCTCAAAAAAGTTCATATGGGGAAAATATGAGACTAAAGTTAAGTAGTAAAAAAAAAATCAAGAGAAATAGAAGGAAAGAAATAACAAGGAGCAAAAATTAACAAGAGAAAAACAAGTATAAAACAGAAGGCAAACAGCCAAAATCTCACTCCTGAAAAAACTAAAACTGACAAATCTCTAGCAAGAATCGTCAAGAAAAAAAAAAGAGACAAATAAAAACTAACAGGACTGAAAAGGGGGAGACAAGAATATAAATATTTCAGAGATTATAAAAAGATTGTAAGAGAATGCAATGAACTTTTTGTCAAATTTGAAAACAAATGCAGTCAACAAATTCCTAGACAAATAAACTTACACAAAGAGACTCAAGAACTCAAAACCTGAATAGTTCTAAAAGTTTGCTTTAAATTCTCCCACAAGTAAAGTTCTCCAACATTATTTGCCAAATATCTTTCCTTCCCCATTTGTCAAATATTCTATCAACACAAACCTTAAATTCAGCAATTAGAACCACTGCCAAAGCTGGAAAATGTTAAGGCAAAATTTTTTTTTATTGTGATATTCATTTTATTGGAGTTGTAATGAAACTGAGTCTATTTGTATATAACTGTATACATTTTGTACTCATTAACACAAAAATATAGAACGCTTCATGAATTTGCCAGTGGTCCCTGTGCAGGGGCCATGCTAATTTTCTTTGTCTCATTCCAATTTTTAGTATTTGTGCTGCTGAAACAAGCACAAGGCAAGTTTGTTTAACTTAGGTTAACAAAACTAATGCTGCCTCATGCTTTGCTTTACGTATCAATAAACACGTGTACAAGGTGAAGATATGCTTTGCCTAGACAGCTTTCTGGCATGTGAAGGCATGTGGTATAGAATAAACAGCACTGACATGGGAACCAGGATCTGGGAGTTTTAGTCCCAGATCTACCACTTACTTGCTGTGAGACTTGAATGATCCCCTTCAGCTACAAAACTCAATGATGTTTACCTGCAAAAGTTAAGTACCTTTGCTATTAAGAGCAAATGATTAGTTTTCATAAGGCTTATTTTCCACAAAATTTCTATGTAATTGAGAATGTGCACTTATGAATTTCTAGTTATCTCTATGGGAAATAGTTTTTATTCTTTTTCTTTCTCTCCATTTATTTCAGTCCCCAAATATCTGCCTTAAGCAACTTGAACTTCAGAACGCCTTAGAGGACAAAACACCTCTGAAAGGAGGATAAAGGTAACAAAAACAATGCTTCTTCTATCCACAAATCATTTTTATTGATTGTAGAGAATAAAAGATAATTTTACTATAATTTACTAATGAAATGGTAGGAAGAAGTTTCAAACCTTAAAGTGAATAACTAAGAAAACTGTTCTAATAACAGAAGGAGCATGGGGGGTGGGAGGAGGTGGACAGTTATTAAACTAAAATCATCATAAACTAAAAAATATAAATAGAAAATATTAACAAATTAGATGTAATGAATTTTAAAAATTAAATATAAACTTTAAAAAACATTTTTATTAAGAATTTTAAATAGGGGGCGCCTGGGTGCCTCAGTTGTTAAGCGGCTGCCTTTGGCTCAGGTCATAACCCCAGGGTCCTGGGATCGAGCCCCACTTCAGGCTCCTTGCTCAGCAGGGAGCCTGCTTCTCCCTCTCCCACTCCCCCTGCTTGTGTTCCCTCTCTCACTGTATTTCTGTCAAATAAATAAATAAAATCTAAAAAAAAAAAAAAATTTTTAATGGCTGAAAGTCAGTATATTCAACATTAAAAACCAAAGTTTATATTACAAAAATTACTCAGAGGTACTTTACCTGACGAAATATCTCTGTGACAAAGTTTACATTACTTCTTTTAGAAGAAAAAACTCTGCGAACTATTTCAATGTCTGTGAGATGTTCCTCATCAATACTGCAGAGACTGGATGAGCTAGGTTCTCGCTCTGTGAGAGTGCTTGTATTGGAATGAGACTGTTCTGGTTCTGTAGTTCTATCTGCTTTATCAGCATTATCATTTTTGTTTTCTTCTCTGGATACCAAACTAGCAGCTGCTCTCTAAAATAAAAACAAAAGGGGGAGAATATCAGAATCATTCAACTTGGTATTTTGCCTTCTAACAGCATTCTACAAATAACTTACACCATTGTTTAAATTCGGGCATAGATTTCATTTAGAATCCATTCTAAATAATTAAGTAGCAATGCAAATAACTCAACATCTAATAATATAGTGATATTCACTAATCATCTATCCACCTATAATTTGATTTTAGAGTGTTTGCAATATAAACAAGTTACAAAAAAAAAAAGGAATAGAAAAAAAGTTATGACAGAAGTAGAAAGGAAGCCAAAAGAAAATATAGGAAAACTCAAGAATGGGACACCTGGCTAGCATAGTCTGTACAGAGTGTGACTCTTGATCTTGGGGTTGTAAGTCTGAGCCCCATGTTGAGTGTATAGCCATTACTTAAAAATAAAATCTTAAAAGAAAAAAAAAAGAAAGAAAACTCAAGAGAACACTCTATATTTTCGTAACTTAAAAGAATTTTCACCATGAGTGAAGATGAAGACTAAACATAGGAATAAAGTAAAAGTCTTAAGATTGGTGATGAGGAAATTACTATCATGGTATGATGGTGGTAGCCCTATTCCATGGTATGGCAAATTACTTTCTAATAAGCTACTCAACTTCTGGTCTCAGTTTTGCCATCTATAAAACAAAAGGGTTTAAGTAAGTGATTTCAAATATGTCTTCCCAATCAAAAACTCTGTGATCTTAGTGCATTAAGTTCTGGGATCATGAAAAATAGTTCCACTTGAGAGTTCCTACACTTAATAATTATTTGTAGAGATCTTGGAACAAAGTTTTAGGGGAAATATACCCATAGTTGGCTACAGATAAATAAAAGGTTAAGGGGAATATAAAAGTTAAATTTCTTGAACACTAATCAACTAAACACACACTTTATATCCCCAATTAATTTGTAAAAGATCTAAGAAGTCATAACAAAAACACACCAAAGTTTAAGATTTTTAAAACTAAAGAAAGTCTGAGAAAAGGAAGATAAAAATTGTAAAAAAATATATATATATATACTGTAATAGAGGTAAGTTCAGAAAAAACATACACTGATAAAAACATATGAAAAAGAGGGAAACTATTTAATAAAGAATACCAAAAGTTTAGATATTGGTCCCTCCATTGTACAGCTGTATAATTTTACATCACATTTCTAAACTTAGTGCCCTTGTTGAAAAAAGGGAAAACAAAATGAGGACAAGACTTTTTTTTAGGATTTTATTTTTAAGTAATCTCCACTCAGCATGGAGCTTGAACCCACAAGCCCAAGATCAAGAGTTGCATGCTCCACCAACTAAGCCAGCCAGGCACCCTGGGAAATAGGACATTAAATCAGCATTCTGTGAATGCTTGGAAATCAAAAGAGAACTATGAAGGTTCTACAACCATTTGAATACAAATCATTTCCAACTGCAAGAATTTGTGTATACAATTCAGAATGTTTTTAGTACTGCACAATTAACATAAAATACAGTAATAAATTAGAACCTAAGACTCATATATGACTAGAATTAAATTCTATATCTTCTAAGTTTTTTTATTAAGAAGACTACTATAATAACTGTTAAAATTTGGATTTATAAAATACATTTATACAAAGAAAATATCACCTTCATTTGTTTTAAGTTTATTCTACATCTAAGGCAACTGAAATCCGTAAACACATCTCTTAAGCCATTCCTAACTTTAACAAGCCTTCCCTTTGTGGTATATTACCTGAATATTCTTTGGCAAGACTTCACCTTCCATCCCAGGAATATGAGGTCCTGTATGTGGCTTTGGCTCAAGCCAGAAAGAAACCAGCCAACGAATGACAATAACACGAGCCTTAATGAAAGGTTCTTTTGTACAATAGATTGCTTCATTGGTTTCAGCATCCTTCTTTATCATAACATAATGTGGCTTTGGTCTCACCTGTGGGATATCTACAGGAATATAAAAGGAAAACAAAAACTAAAATAAGAATTATATTAGATAAATCTACATTTTTAAACATTTGAGGAAACACTTGTGATGATACCCTTGGTTTAAAAGTAGATTTAAAATGATATTTTAAAATAATATACTAAATATCAGCATGCAATCTAGAAGAGTGAACCAAATATTGCTGACATATGGTAACATGTCTTTTTGCAAAATATCACTAAAAGGCTCAGTGAATCCTGTCTAAATACAGAGAAGTTTCTAGAGTCACTTAAAATTAATGAGAACTCACTTCAATTAAGCTAAGACTAAGACACAAATTTTGAATACAAAGTATGAGAATTTTTCCTTGATTTTTATAGCAAAACTATTTTTAAAACAAATACTGTTCTCAATGGCAAAGATCTGCTACTCTAGTTTAAGTCCTTTCTACAAGCCTCAATGGTTAGGCCTAAGCCTATTACTGCCTAAACTTGGCAAAGCTTAAAATAGGAACATATTTCTGCAAAAAAAAAAAAAATTTCTACATACAGACTGCCAGTGGTTTCTATATATGGAAGAGGTCTGTTTCTAAACCAAGATTTGTCAGAAAGGCTCTAGTTTCAAGGCTCAGCCATTCTGGCACAGCCACTAAATACTGGACAAGACATCATCAAAATACATGACAACGTTATTATTCATACAGAACTTGAATAAGACATACTAAATTGAACCCCTAGGAGACCTTAAAAAGAAAATTTATAATATAATTTAAGGATCATACCAAATAGCAGAAGTTTAATTTATAATATCAAATATTTCTGGTGGATTAACTATTCCTATCCATGAGATCCAGAGAAGATATTTTAAAAAAAAAAAAATCTCTTCACTTCTCAGTGAAGCTTTCCTATTAATAAAATTCCACTTTCTCTATGAATCAAGTATAGTATCTCTAAACAATCAATACAAATATTAAATGCTATCAGTTTTCCGCAGGTAACAAATGCCAACTTTACATTGAAGTGTTATATTTTATTCTTACATGTGATCTTTTAGAAAATTCCACAGACTACCTACCAAGTACAGGATGATATAAACTATTCTCCTTGCAGATGTTTGGGAAAATATAAGGCAAGTAATATTTCTTAAAATGTGAAAACAAAAATGAAAATCCCCTTTCTTGGTTTTCTTTGTTCTTCCATTCTAAACTTTTTACCTAAAAATAAAAAATACAATCAGAATCATTCCATGAGACAGAAACAATTATTAGCCATCATGAACAAAGTTGTAAAAAGATATTTAGGTGATACAGTAATCCTATACTCTAAAATAGACAGCTTAAATATATATAAAGGGCAAATCGTAAAAACTGGGGGCGCCTGGGTGGCTCAGTCATTAAGCGTCTGCCTTCGGCTCAGGTCATGATCCCAGGGTCCTGGGATCAAGCCCCGCATAGTGCTCCCTGCTCCGCAGGAAGCATGCTTCTCCCTCTCCCCCTGCTTGTATTCCCTTTCTTGTTGTCTCTCTCTCTCTGTGTCAAATAAATAAAATCTTAAAAAAAAATTGCAAAAACTGGTATAATGCCGTTGGAGGCTGACAAAGGAAACAGATCTAAATCTTCATCTTCTGTGGAGGATTCTAGTAGATTCTGACTGAAACCAAAGAGGTGACTGGATAAACAAACTGTGATGCATCATACTACAGAGTACTACTCAGCAAGGTAAAGGAACCAACTACTGATACTCGCACAATATAGGCGAATCTCAACTGTGTTATAACGAGGAAACAAGCCCGAAATGATGGAATACGGATAATAAGTAATGGAGAGGGATTCGGGACCCAGGCGGGTACCCAGCAGTTGGGCTACAGCATCCACATCTTCATCCACGGCTCTCAACAGCCTCCACTGGCCAGTATCAGCACTGGGCCTGCGACACAGCTTCATAAAGGTTACTGATATAGTAATGAAGCTTCATTGAACTTTTATCTGGAATTGCAAACTCAGCCAAATTAGTTCCAGAGGTCACATGAGACATTTCATCACAAATGTCATATGGCATATGATAATGGACATTATCCATGATAATGGATGAGGTAGAAATGTTTCTACATACATCATAAAATGCAGGAACTCCTCAGAGATGCTTCTGTGTATGGAATTTTCTCAACTAATGAGATGAAGCTTTCTCGGGCTACTGTATTATCATTCACCCCCCTCTCTTACTTTGTGCAACAGCCATACAGCTGGCTGCTGCCCTGTATAAACCACAGTGTTTGGCTATGTGAAGAAAACAGAGATGAACCAGAATATGAACGAGGCTGCAAGGAATTTAAAATATGCTCAAGGAAAGGTAACAAACTGCAGGTGATCTATAACAGAAGGTAATGAACACACTTGCCTAATGAGAGAAAAAAATACAGTGCTTTTAGATTCATAGGAGGACATGAGAAATTTCGACCTGCTAGAGGCCTAAGGAAGGCCATTTCCTGGCTCATCGTCAAGCAGGAGAATTCAGAAATGTTCTGATTAAAATATTCTATGTTTTTCTGCAGCCTCCCCGAACTTCTCCATCTTCTGTTACTCTAAGTGTGTTGGACACTGGAGAGAGATGGAGGGGTGAAGAATGAATGTGATGAGCATGGATACAGAGATGGATGGCACAGAATTGAGAAAGGTGGTTTTTGGCCATCAAGATGTAGAGGACTAGCTTTGAATAAATGGCTGTCAAAGGAAACTTGAAAAAGAAAATCTAGGTGAATGATCTTGAATGTTGAGATTTGTGTTGATGTCTCTGATCCAAACAGAGGAGATGTAACAGAGAACCTCTTCAGTGTGAGAAGTTTAGAAACCCTTGTAGAGTCAGATTAATTTTCTGCTTCATATACTCTCTGAGGTGATTTTCTTTTTGACTTCTCTTACTTCAGTTTCTGAAAATTCAGTCTGTCTCTTCAATGTTAATAGAGGCAAGGAAGGATTTTTCCTGGGTCAGGAAACAAATGTATCCTAAGTCTCCCACTGTGTTTGTCAGACTGAGGGAGACCCTCACGTTTAGATTCCCCTACACACACCACTCCATCCTGTACGGTTCCTAAATAATTGGAAGCATACAGTAGAGAGTATTGGTTAAAGAGAAAAAAAAAGAAAAAAACTGGTATAATGCTATATAAATGCATTATATATGCTATATTTCAAAAATCTTAGAATATAAAGTGCGCTCTGAAAATTTTCAAAGTTGACCCAGACATGGCTCTACTAATGACAAAGATATTAATGTTCTTTCCCCCTTTGTCCTGTCCTGAATAATTGAGCCTTATAAGTCATACGAAATAGGCATATGGGAGTGGGAGTGGGGTAAAGCAGTGGCAGTCAAGTGCAGGTAATCAGAGCCTGACCACAAAATGCAGGGCATCCATGAAGGGGATGTAGCAGAGGCAGCAGCACAATGGAGACCTAGAGCCCGAGGAGGATGAGAACAGTGTCCACGAACTGAGGGGGTGGGGAATAACAGGGAAAGCAGTAAAATATAGGGTGTGAGAATTCCAGTAGGGTAAGGAGGATATCTAAGTAGGGGGATGGCAAAGGCCCAGAATAGGCTTCAGTGAGATACCACTATACATTATTTATTACTTTTTTTAAAGATTTTATTTATTTATTTATTTGAGAGAGAGAAAGAGAAACACATGAACAGAGAGGAGAGGGAGAAGCAGGTTCCCTGCAAGCAGGGAGCCCAACACAGGGCTCAATCCCAGGATCATGACCCAAGTCGAAGGCAGATGCTTAACCAACTGAGCAACCTAGGTGCCCCTACATTATTCACTTTAGAATAACTAAAATTACATACTGACCAGACCAGCTGTTGGTGAGGATGTGAAGCAAATTTTAAGCTTCAGAGATTGCTGGTGACATTTGAAAACGTACAACCATTTAGAAAACAGCTTGGCAGTGCCTTAACAGGTCAATATATACCTACTCTACAACCCAGCTATTCCACTACTAGGTATTTACCCACAAGAAAAAAATTTATGCCCACATAAGGACTAGTTTATCAATATTCACAGCCATTTTATTTGTAATAGCCAGAAACTGGAAACAACTCATTTCACCATTAACAGGTGACTGAATAACAAAGCATGTTATAGCCATACAATGAAAAGCTACTTAGCAATAAAAAGAACCAAACTATTGAAACACAACAATATGCATGATTTTCAACAAAATCATGATAGAAAAAAAAAGCCAGACCAAAAAAAAGTAGGTACCACATGATTCCATTTATGTGAGAACTTTTAGGGGTGATATGGTCATTATCTTGATAATGGTGATGGTTGCATGGCTGTATACATGTAATACATTTCATCAAATTGTATATTTCAAATATTGCAGTTTAGTATATGTTAATTACATCTCAATAAACCAGAAGAACAATTTTTTTTTTTTTTTTTTTTTTAGAGAAAGAGCATGAGAGGGGAGAAGGTCAGAGGGAGAAGCAGACTCCCCATGGAGCTGGGAGCCCAATGTGAGACTCGATCCCAGGACTCCGGGATCGTGACCTGAGCTGAAGGCAGTCACTTAACCAACTGAGCTACCCAGGCAAACCCAGCAGAACAACTTTAAAAATCTATATGAGGGCGCCTGGGTGGCTCAGTGGGTTAATGCCTCTGCTTTCGGCTCAGGTCATGATCTCAGGGTCCTGGGATCGAGGCCCGCATCGGGCTCCCTGCTCAGCGGGGAGCCTGCTTCCCCCTCTCTCTCTCTGCCTGCCTCTCTGCCTCCTTGTGATCTCTCTCCCTCTGTGAAATAAATAAATAAAATCTTTTAAAAAAAAAAAATCTATATGAGGTACAAAAGTTGTTTTTTAAAAAAGAAAACCTGGCAATAATGACAGTAACAACTACCACCACAGAATACTTTGTGTCACGCACTTTTTTCTTCTAGTACTTTGCACTAGTTATTCAACTTCAAACACCAAAACAGGGTAGGTATTATTTTTATGTCTATTTTAGGCCGGAAAGGTTAATTTACCAAAGGTGACCCTATCAGTAAGATGGAGAATCAGATTTAAACCTCGGCAATCTCATTCAGGGTCCAAATTAACTTCATAATGTTAGTTTCTGAGGCACAGGGAATTTTTGTGTTTGGAATAGTTATAAGAAGTATGTATATGCTAAGACTGTTTTCATCAACAAGGGCATACACATTTCATATGAAGACATGAATAGGTCACCTTACAAAATACATTCACCTAGAAATTTACAGAGTACAAACAGGTTAAAGCATAAATTACATTCCTGTGCCCATGCCCCATTCTCAGCCTACCTCTCTACTGGCTGTCTCTTGGCAGGCTGATTCCTAAATCAAAACAGTTATTACTAAATCAAACAGTTATTACTTGATGACCACAACTACTAATTATAAAGGAAAGCACTAGAAATTAAACCCAACTGGCCCAAAGAAGAAGGTGTATACATAAAAGAGTCTGCTATAAAATTTTCTCTCTAGGTCCCTTTCTAAGAGATTCATAATCCCTCCAATGATTTTTATTTCACGAAAGACATACTAACAAACATTTTCAAAAGTAAAAATTTGTCCTCCTTCAAGAAAATAAGCAAATATCTATTCTAACATAATAATGGAAAGAGAAAAATTAATTACCTACACAAGATGGTAAGAGGGATGATAGCAAAGAAGGTAACACATACCTGAATTACTATGTATTTTAAAAGTGCTTCAAGAAAATAACTTGTGAGATCTTCTTGTCCTTTGTCTCCTGATTGTGGAGGGACAAGAGGAGTGATTTCCTCTATAGTGACTTGAGCTATATCAAGACAAAATTTTAGTATAATTACAAAACAAATTTAACAATGAATTAATGTGATCCAAATAAAATTTAACTGTAAAACATATATGCAATGAATAGTGCTTGAAAACATTCTAATGGTTGAAACTTGAAATAAATCTGAGATCATCTTAACAGTCTATCACAACAACCATAAAATTTAATAATCAGCTGTTTCACAAGTCCTTGATTGAGAGAATGTGACAGGGATGGACAGATAACAAAGGGTTTAAGAGTGAACCTTACCTGAAAAAGAACTCATATTTAAAAATTTACATTAAGTATGCCCAATATAAAAATTCCATAGTATGACGAGAAATAATAATGACCTTATTCATCAATTAAAGGACATATTACTCTAGTAATGACCACACTTACTCTAATCTTAAAGGTAGCCCCTTTATTCAAAGATGAAATGCTATTTCCCTCTCAAAAAGAAAAGACACCACCTTAATTCTTTGATTATAAAAGTTCATGTATAAAATAAAAAGCTTTTACATTTTCTAAAATTTTCAGGTATTCAAAAACATTTATTATAACAAATGCAAATTCAAGAAAATTGACCAACAACGAGCTGAACTGTCTTAAGTATCTCCTAAGCAGCACCTAGTTTAGTACAGGCAGGTTCCTAAACCTGTTTCTTAGTAAATATTAGCCAAGTAATTAAGCTCACAAAAATAGATTTTGTTACAGTCTTCTTGGCACAAAGTAAAATACTCTTGTACTTCAATGTACATCCAAATTAACTCAAGGACACAAGATGACACATGAGAATTAGAAATGAAAGATAAATGTAAAATGGCTTTTATGAACCATGTGTTTCTAATGCTCTGACACTAGAAGCCTTGCTGGCCAGGGAGAGAATGTCTCTCCCAGAGCTAAATAGCTAATTCCCAGAGATAGTAAAGAGGGGCCAGAGAACATGCCCAAACCAACCAGTCCAGGGTCCACACCTCTACTCCTCTTCTATGCAGCTCTCACATTCAAGGCCACTATTCCCCTGACCTAATCACCCAGGGAACACAGGTCACAGTGAGGAACAGCCACTATGCACCTAAGCCTGCTGAAATTATCCAGAAGACTCAACCATAGGACTGCTCACACTACTTCATGTGCTCCTACCTACAGAAATCACAATAAAGGCTCTTGCCTTTGATGCCCTACCCCTGACTGACCCTGGTACTTCCCCATGTGGCCACCCTCCCTGGTGTGGCATGCCTCTCCTCGGGAACTGCAACTATTTTTTTTTTTTATCGCAGTCATCTTCTGATCTGTTGGCCTCATCATATGTAAAAAATAATAAAACCTACATTATACAACATGGCCTTGAATTACCCAGTTAATAAACATACAGACATTTTAAAACTATATTAACAAACTACACAGAAAATTTTAAAATACTGATAGATAAGATCTCATGAATCTTACTTTCTTGAAGGTTGAGTGGAGGATTAATGAGATTATCTAAAGTTCGAGGTCCATGTTCAGATTGTAGTGCTGAAAATCCGGGAATTAAGCATGAAAACATCCAAAGCTGTTCTTTGCTACAGTTATTCTGAAGAGCTTGCAACCATAATAAGAAAAGACGGACACCTTCCCGTCTGATCTAAAATAAAATGAAATGAAAACCAGTATTTTTATTTATAAGGGAAATATTTTCTTACTTTTAAGGCCAAAATTTTCTAGAAGATGATTAGAGTGTTATTTAGCAAAAGAAAGGAAAGAAAGAGGGAAAGGAAAAAGGAGAAAAGGAAGAAGGAAAGAGGGGAGGGAAGGAAAGAGGAAGGGCTACTATACCCATGTCATTTACTGCACCCTCATTATTTATAAATTTAAATTCATGGATTTTGAACAAATACAGAATAAATTTGGCTTCTAACTACTTAGGGCTATCAGGTAATCTTTATTCTATAATTTCCACTGGTTAAAAAAAAAATAATAAGATAATGATTTCCTTCTTGTTTACTTTGCTCTTTCCCAACACCACTGGTCTAACCCAAGAAGCAAAGGGCAGTAACTGTTCCTTGTACAGTGACTTTGGTAAAAGGTGGAATAGTTACAGGGATCCTGGTGCCCTGCTAAATCAATGCTCTTGTTCTTAAAAAGCTAACCACTCTCTGAAATTATGTCATCTACTTATTATTTGCTGCTAACCTGCAAAGCAGAAATTTTTACCTACTACTATATTCTAAGTACCTAGAACAATACCCCATATAGAGAAAACAACAAATATTTCAATCAATGCATAAATTCTCTCCCGGGAAGAGAATAAGAAAAGACAGAAAAACATTCAACCCTGACAAGCAAAACACAAAGTTCTTCTCACTGGTAGCTTTGGAAATTGCCCTACCACAGCTCGATAAATGGCCACTGTCAAAGCTGTTCAATAGCTGCCATCCTTACGGTTTAGAGAGATAACAAGAAAACAAACAATTCAGAAGGCTGATTCCTTTGCACTGCTATACCAAGCCTTGACACCAAAACTACCCACAACAGAAAACTCACTTAACCTATAACAAGAGGCTTTTGCACTGGGTAGCTTCTGTTACAATGAGATAATCAAAAAGAAAAAACCAACTTTTCAATATAAATCCTTTATTTTTCCCTACATCTAAGAATATTTATAGTAATATAAAGAATAATTTGTTGAAAGACTAAATAATTTTTGTCTTCTGGGGACCACAGTAAAGTATTTTAAGTGAGTCACTTAATGCAGTAGCATAAGTTTTTCAATAGTCTGGTCCATGCAGTATGTATTTTCATGCATACTGAGTATGTTGCTATATTTTATTTAAGTCATTTCACTTCACTAAATGAACTAAAGACAATTCAAAATTCTTTAGGAAAAAGTTGTAGAAAAAGTAGAAGAAGAGACAGTTTTTTAAAAAGTCATAGAAAAAAGATATAATTATACCTTCAATGAGTTTCCTGTGTGGAGTAGTTTCTTTAAAATCAATCCTAAAAAGGAAACATCATTTAAAATATTCATATTTTCTTAGTTGTTTCCAAATGTCAGAGTTCTCGGTCAGACTTGAAAACACTTTAAAACAAGTCCTTGGCAACCTCCATACTACTCTTGGTGACCCTGATATCCCTCTGGCCATAATTTTGGGACCAGAAGGGTATATAAAGAGTCACCTTTTCAACACATTGTCTATTGGAATTAAACATGATTTAGGCTATTGAAACAAACCCTAGTCCCAAAACTGCATTTACAATAACATTATCTCTGTATATCTCTTATTTAAGACTAAGAATATAAACAAATCCTTTCTGCATCACTAACACAAATAAAAACCACTGTAGGAAATTTCCATTTAGTTAACCACATGAATTTCTATAATTCTAGTATTTCCTACCAAACATTTTCGTTGTACTAATTTTCATTTTCAGAATATTCGAAGCCATCTTTAATACTCCTTTTTAATTTATACAACTTTTCAACTCTATAATAAAATACTGAAATTGCATTAACAAACATCCAGAGACCTAACATTTAGTCTGAACAAATCTAAACACAGTACCATATTTGTAATAATTTCAAAATTTCATGTATTTACCTTATCTTTGATGTTTTATCTAACAAGTATCATTGAAGCCTCCTTTGAAACCCGTCAAATCATTCTCCTCCTTCCTTCCCCAGAAAAACACATTATCCAGATTTTGGTATTAATTATTCCCAAAACATTGTTAATATTAGGGTTATTTATAAATCAATAAAATATTTAGAATTGCTTTATATATTTAAAAACTTGTATCAGTAACAATTTCTTCCATGGCTATTTGTTCTGATCCTATTTTTTTTTAATTTTTTCTAATAATACCAAGATTACACACATACAAAACACACACACATACACACACACACACACTCATCAAACCTGGATTTTATTTGGTTAAGTTTCATTTGTCATACAAAAATAAGCTTTAATATTTCAAATAAAACTGTGTTGATTGATCTACAATTCTCTTCCTTATATTTGCACAAATTCAATTTCTTAAAGCAATACTATGTAAATGCCAGTCTTTAATCAGCTCCCCTAAAAAAATCCATATATGCTAAGTGCACTGTGGTATCATGGATTGGATTCTGGAACAGAAAAAGAGCATAAATGGAAAATTAACCAAATCTGATTAAGTTTGAAGTTTAGTTAATAGTTTTTTAAAAACTTACATTTATATATGATATACAAAACAAGGCTTCCTATAAGTTACTTTTTTTTTTTTTTTTTTGAGTGCATGCGCAACAAAGTGGCATGGTGGGGGGGGGCAGGTACTAAATCTTAAGCAGGCTCCACGCTCATTGCAGAGCTCCACTTGGGACTCAAGCTCACGACCCTGAGATCATGACCCGAGCTGAAATCAAGAGTCAGATGCCCGACCGACTGAGCCACCCAGGGGCCCCTTTACAATTTATTTGTAGAAATCTATACAGCTCTAATTAATTCACTTTAACTGCTGTATAGAATCCCATTCCATACTATTAATCTTATTTATGTTAGGACATTTGGTTTGTTTTCAAATTTTTGCTATTCCCAGGAATACTATAATAAAGGTTCTTGTCATAATTATAAAAATAGCTAACACCATACATAATGGTGAAAGAGTAACTGCTTTCTCCCACACATCAGGAATGATACAAGTGTCTGCTCTCACCATTTTTATTCAACACTATACTAGAGAAGAATAGAAAGAGAGAGAGAGAGAGAGAGAGAGAGAGAGAGAGAAATTAAAGATACCAGATTGGAAATAAAAAAGTAAAACTATCTTAAATTGCAGTTGACATGTTCCTATATGTAGAAAACTGAAAGGAATCTACAATAAAACAAACAGAATAAGTGAGGTATCATTAACTAGAAAAAATATGAATGTCCATGAATTGGTGGGTAGACAAAACATGATATATCTGATATAATACTATACAGCAATAAAAAGGAATGATAACACATGCCATAATATGGAAAACAAATTTTAAAAATTATGCTAAGTGAAAGAAGCCAAATCCAAACTAGTATGAACTGTATGATTTCATTTACATGAAATGTCAAAAAAAGACATTTATTGAGCACAGGGGAAAGGCACTGACTGTAAACGGGCTTCAAGGAATACTTCAGGGTGAGGCAATGTTCTAAAACTGGACAGTGGTGACTCAAGATTTATTGAAAATCACTAAATTATTTACTTAAATGAATTTTATCTATATAAATTATAATTCAATAAAGCTACATTAAAAAAATCAATGAGTCATGATTTATTTTCCTTTATATTTAAGACAAAAATGAAAGAAAACAAAGTTTTAGGATTTTTCTGGATGACCAGAAAAATGACCACTTATGTATTTTCTCAAGTCAGACATTTATTGGAATATTATTAATCATGACAGGTAGAGAGCCTAAAGTTCTTTTGGAGATCTACATTCCTTAGAAGAGACAATAAACTCTTGAAGTTCAGAAGTCTCAAAAAAAAAACCTTCTTCAAAGACATTTTTATGATTATGAAACACAAAATAGGATTTCACTATTTTATTGAGTACCTTGTCAAGGGCTTATTACCAATTCATATTTCTTCTCTGATATAGTCTTTTCAAATACTTTGCCAATTCAAAAATATTTGTCTTATTATCATCTTATTATCGAGCCATAAGAATTCTTTATATAGAACAGGTACGTTACATTTAGTCTCAAACTTTATCTAGAAAGTTTATTCTAAAAGACTTTATTATTTAGGATTTTGTCTTTTTTAGCCCCTGCATCAACAGCCTTCCTAGATGTCCGGAGTTCCTTTTGTTTCTGGAATAATTGGGAAGGCTTATAGTTTCAAAGTCCAACAAAAGACTTTTTTTTTTTAAAGATAAAATACATTTTACCCATCTAATTACCAGTGAACAGACATTGGGTTATTTCCATCTTTTGGCTATTATGAAAAATGGTGCCATGAACATTAGAGTATACATTTCTAGGCAGACATATGTTTTCCTTTCTCTTGGATATATATCTGGGTATGGAACTGCTGGGCCATAGAGGAGCTCAATGTTTAATATTTTGAGGAACTGCCAGACTAGTTTTCAAAGCAGCTGTGGCATTTTACATTCCCACCAACAGTGTTCGGGGGTTCCAATTTCTCCACAGCTTCACCAATGCTTGTTATTTTTTTGCCTACAGTCATCCTAGTAGATGTGAAGTGGTATCTCCTTAGAGTTGTGATTTGCATTTCCCTACTGACTAATTATGTTGCACATCTCTTCATGTGCTTATTGGTCATTTGTATATCTTGGAGAAATGTCTCTTCAAATCCTTCACCCGTTTATAAATTGTGTCCAAAAAAGATTTCACTTGCTATAATGGATTAAAAAAATGTGGGGCCTAAATAAAATCTTTGACTTTCTTTTTTAAGAGAAACAAATACATGGTTTACAAATGAATATAAGGCCTATAACATTCTACTTAAACAATGTAGATAGGGTGGCTACCCACATACTCCCCATGAGAGAAGGGTTATGAGAATCATTAGCAATCAAACCTGACATCTAACCAAAGCCTAAACCAAAACCTAAATGAAAGCCAACAACTGCTTATCTGCAAACTCCTTTCTAATCACAGAGGAGGAACATGTCTGAGAACAAGAGCTCAAGAGCCCTGTGGTAACACTGTTATTAAGACCAGACTCCAAACCAGCAAGCACCTTGGCTTATTTCCTGGTAACAGAAAGTTTGTGGTCTCCTCCCTACTTAGTCTCTGACAGTAATCCACAGCAGGGTTTTTTTTCCCCTCCATTTTTGTTTTTGGCTTCATTCCATAATCTGGAAAGCTCTACTCTGGCCCCTCAAGCAAGAAAATTAAATCTAGTTCCCCTCACTATTTTCTGTGGAGCAAACTGCCAGCTGACAATGCTTGCTTTTGAATCTGGAGCCCACACTACTTGGCACTTTACATTTCTCTTCCACTTCTGACTCTAAGGTGTTTATTTTGATGTTGAGTCTGCTTTTATTTTTTTGGTTTTATAGTTTTATCATTACAAAAGTAAAAGAACAGACAGACAAAAGAAATTTAATATGCCATTTTGACTGGAAATCCTTCATCCGTATTTTTATCTTCTACTCCCATCAAGTATAGTCCTGTATTCTTTATATTGCTTCTACTAAAACATTAATTAAAAATTCATTTCAAATAATGACCAACCCAGAACAGAGCATTTTCATATATTATCATTTATGTCAAATGTGAAATATATATTCAAATCACTTACCAATACTATGAAACTGCCATCGCTGATGAATTCTCTCTGGAAGAAGTTGTAAAATTTTCTAAAAATCAGTATGAATAAAACAAAGAATGAAAAGCAAGTAATGAGTCCACGTTCTGTGCAATGTGAAAAATTAAACAAAGAGGTTATAATAAGCCTTTAACAGTTTCCTATGTAAAAGATAGCATCACCAACACAAACAGGAACTGAGCTAATCTGACAGGACTTGCACTATTTCAGCATGAGCACACTGACCAATATTTGTAAACATCAAAAGCAAAACCCAACAAGCTATACTAACAACGACTTGGAACAAGACATTAATGAAATTTATCTTTTACAATGATGTGGAAAGTAACAATATTCCTCTTTATGGATTAAATAATGAACTCTTAACATTTCAAAATGATCATTTGCTATTCTTAGAATTTCCATATTGTGGATATTACTGATAAGTTCTGAATTCTTTCAGATACTACTATTTGTAACATTTTGTCTCACTTTGAGTAGTTCTTCCTCCTGTTTTGATGAAAGTAGGGAAAATATTTCGATTCACAAATATCACATCAAATATTTGTACTCTTCATTAATTTCCACATATTTATGGATTTACAAAATTTCCTTGTTATTGATTTCCTCATTTAATTCCATATTAGAGAACATAATTTAAATGCTTTCTGCTGATAATTTCATTCTTTCTCAAAACACCTATGTTTTAACATTCCCCTTATAAATAGTTCATGCAAACATCTGGAGATATAAACACAAGCAAATTCCTCAGGGACAATGATTACTGAAAAAAAAACAGCACAATAGGTACCAACACACCAGTTACTTCCATCTAGAACTCTTAAAAACAAAAAGCAAAAAAACACTTTTTTTTTAGCTGTGACTAAATCAATAGCTAAAGCAATACCTAAGAGAGATATCAGATTGTTCAAATTCTTCTAAACCATCTCAAAGTACCCAAAGTATAAAACTGAATTATCTTTAATTACCAACAGACAAATGGCTCAATGTTGAGACACGGATTTCCAAATTCTTTATTGTCTTTCAAGTCAAAGATCTAATCCTGGCTTTCTCCAGATCTCTGAATTCCCACTAAAGATCAGAATACTCCTATCATTGCTTGATTTGAAAGAATGAAGAGGCAAGGAGTTATTTTAAAAGTGAGGGGACCCTAATTTTTATCAGTATGCCAAAAGCAAAATATAAATTTTAGTAGAGCATCAAATGTTGCTACTTCCTTCTGTTTATTTAACAATAAAGACTTGCCCCACCCCAATCCAAATATAAAAAAATAACTTATAGAACACTTAACTATTTTATATAGTATTACCAATTCTGTAGTATCACATGCATAAAAACATAATTCTATTTCTACCTAAAAACAACCCATGTATCTCAAAAAATAATTAAGAATTAAGTCATATATTTTTAGGACAAAAAACGTGATTCAGTTCTTGGGAAGCATGGCAAATTCACTCTTTTGATACAAATCAAAACCACAGTGAGATACCAACTCACACCAGTCAGAATGGCTAAAATTAACAAGTCAGGAAATGACATATGTTGGCAAAGATGTGGAGAAAGGGGAACCCTCATACACTGTTGGTGGGAATGCAAGCTGGTGCAGCCACTCTGAAAGACAGTATGGAGGATCCTCAAAAAGTTGAAAATAGAGCTACCCTACAACCCAGAAATCGCACTACTGTGTATTTACCCTAAAGATACAAATGTAGTGATACACAGAGGCACGTGCACCCAAATGTTTATAGCAGCAATGTCCACAATAGCCAAACTATGGAAAGAACCTAGGTGTCCATCGACAGATGAATGGATAAAGAAGATGTGGTATTTATACACAATGGAATACTACGCAGCCATCAAAAGAAACGAAATCTTGCCATTTGCAACGACGTGGATAGACTAGAGGGTATTATCCTAAGCGAAATAAATCAGAGAAAGACAATTATCATACGATCTCTCTGATATGAGGAATTGGAAGGGCAGGGCAAGGGGTCATGGGGGGTAGGGAGAGTGGGATCAGAAGGAGACAAACCATAAGAGACTCTTAATCTCACGAAACAAACTGAGGGTTACTGGGAGGTGGGAGAGTAGGGATAGGGTAGCTGGGTTATGGACACTGGGGAGGGTTTGTGCTATGATGAGTGCTGTGAAAGGTGTAAACCTGATGATTCACAGACCTGTACCCTGGGGCCAAAAAAAAAAAAATCCAGTCTTTTGATATATGCTTTATAGTTTCGATATATTCCTTTGCATGTTCCAAGAATTATTTTGAAGGGGAAAAAAGTTGATGGGCACATACTTACCTCAAAAATAAAAAGTATAGCATCCAATTCCTCCCTTTGAGACTTGTGACCTGAAACATTTTTACAGAAAATATTTTAAACATTATCATTTTGTCCTCACTGTTAACAACCATTTAAAAAGCTTAAAATATTTCAAGCACTAAAGTATTTTCTCAGTAATTTTTTAATAAAATATTTAAAGCATACTCTGTTCAATATATAGACAATATTGTAGCATCTCTATTCTTTTCAATAATTAAATTTAGATTCTACATATTTATATCTAAAACAAGTAATATACTGTTGAGGGGCACCTGTGTGGCTCAGTAAGTTAACTGTCTGCCTTGGGCTCAGGTCATGATCTCAGGGTCCTGGAACAGAGCTCCATCTGGGGCTCCCTGGTCAGCGGGGAGTCTGCTTCTCCCTCTCCCCCTGCCCTTTCCCAAACTCATGTGTGCGTGCACGCTCTCTCTCGCAAATAAACAAAAAAAATCTTAAAGATCAATCAATCAATCAATCACACACCAGGGAGAACTTAGAATAAATTCTGAAAATGAAAATATGAGAATGACTGCTCAAACTTCATAGGCATCTAAGGGCAGAGCAAAGAAAGTGAGGAAACCGGTAAATAAATATGACCAGGCAAAAAGCAAATCTTGCAAGCCTTCTCAAAAAGAATGAAGACAGTATTACTAACCCATACTTTGAGAGGATATCTGAAATATGTTTCACAAAAAAAGTGAAATAACATTAAAATCCCAATGTCTAAGAGTCTATATTTAAGTGGATACTTATGACAATTGTTTGAAACATCAACACAAGCCAGGACCAATTATAACATCTTACCTTTCTGTTTAAGACTAGCTTCAATAGTCACAAAATTCTCAAAGAACACGTAATATATATGTGAAAAATGTTGGTCAAAAAACTGTTTAAGATCAATAGACTCTGCATTCTCTGAAAAGGAAACAAAAACAGTTTTTAGTGACTACAAATATGTTGAATCATGTTCAGCAAATTATCATAATGGTTAAGTTTCCTTCAAAAAAGTCAAAGAACTGATCCTAAAATTCTATCCTATTAAAATATCTGAGATATGCATTTATTTATATCCTTGTTCTCACAACTCTAGTTTTTAAAATTTTTAGTTTTAAATTTAAAAACAGGTTAAAGGGCACCTGGGTGGCTCAGTCAGTTAAGTGTGTGCCTTTGCTCAGGTCACGGTCTCAGGGTCCTAGTCCTGGGATCCAGCCCTGCGTCCCTCTCCCTCTTCCCCTCCCCGCCCACTTGTGTGCTCTCCAGCTCTCTCAAATAAATAAATAAAATCTTTAAAAGAAAAAAAAAAGGTTAAATCAGGTTATCATCATCTTTGTTTCCTAAAATAAAAAGAAAAGAAAAAACACATCTTAGATTTATTCAGAATTTATTTTGAATATTTAACCAAACCAAGGAAAGAGTCAAGTTTTAGTTTCAATTCACAGCTATGCTTCTCTCAACTTATCCCCAAGAGTTTATAATCATTATTCCTGAGAGTAATTATATATCTTATCTAAAATACATTTATTCAGTAAATAGGTACATAACAACAGACTTTATAAATAGGCATTTAAGTATTACAAAGCTCAAATAGAGATAATAATGCTTTAAAGGAATTGTCAGTATAGTCCAGGGCACACAAAATCAAACATATAGCTGTATGCACATTAGAATGTGTTAGGTGAAAGTGAAGTTACAAAGTATATTGGCAATTTAGAAACGAAAATTACTTTCAAAGCTAAAAGGGGGTGGAAGTAGGGAAAGTAGGAAAGCTTAACACAGGATTTATTATTTGAAAAGACTTTTAAGGACAGAAAGGACTTTGAACATGAAGCAGTGAAGGGCATTCTAGGTATAAATAAAACAAAAAGGTGAGGAAAGTATGAAGCATGATAGGATACAGAAAAATAATTCATTGTAACTAAAGCCTAAAACATTTTGATAAAAATAAAATTGAAATAGCCTTGAAATATGTTTAAAATGTCTTGAATGCAAAGTAAAGGAGACAAACTAGTATTCAAAGCAAGATACAAATGTATACATACTATGCATCTTGTTTGGTTTATTTTCAGGGAGACTAAGAAGGTTGAAGAAAAAGGGGAATACAGAACTTTTACTTTTAATAAATACTTCCTATTATTCAACTTTGCAAAAAGCACATATTTCTGGGGCACCTGGGTGGCTCAGACAGTTAAGCATCTGCCTTCAATTCAGTTCATGATCTCGGGGTCCTGGGATCAAGTTCCACGTTGGGGCTTCCTGCTCAGTGGAAGCCTGCTTCTCCCTCTCCCTCCCCCTACTCACCACTCTCTCACTCTCTCTCAAATAAATAAAATCTTTTAAAAAATAAAAAAAATTTTAAAAGCACACATTTCTTTTATAATGAAAAATAAATTTGAAAAAGGACCTGGAAAAAAAATCAAAGATTTTTGAAGCTGGGAGTGAGATGAAGAATAAACTATTGTTATGAAACTCAAATTAAAGATAAATATCAGTTAATTTATTAAAATGCTCTAAGGCTCAATAGAAGATTTCAGAATAAAATTAAATAGTAAACAACATATAGATAGCACTTTAAACTCTTTCATGTATTATCTTACCCTATGAATAATCGTAATGATTTTTTAGTGACATCTTGTGTATGGAATTTTCCAAGACTGTTTCCCCTTTGCTCTGCCCTCTCAAAGGAAGGTATGGATGCTGTCTCCTCTTATGGAAACAACTATTTTTTATGTGTTGTTTTTTTTTTTGTCTTCTTTCCAGGACTAGTCTATAGCTTTTTAGAATATAAACTGTGTCTACCTTAGTATTCCCAAAACCTAACACAGTGCTCAGCACATATGTACTCAAATATGCTTTACTATTGATAAAACAAGTTATTTTAACTGTATTAGATTCATTTATTAGCTTGAAAATGTTTATACTAGAAAAGACTACATAACCTCCTGACAAGCAAAACATTGCTTCATCTAGACTGGAATCAGAACACCCAAATTCCACTCCTATCAGAAACACTACCTGTGTGACTTCTCACAGAACTAGAAAACATAATGGCTAACACAAACTGAATGTTTCCTACATGTTAGAAACTCTGTGTGTCTAATGTATAGGATGTGAGTTACCAAAATTAATTCCTATAATTCTCACAATGACACTACGAAATAAGTACTATAATTATCCCTATTTTATAGATGAGGAAACAGGCACAGAGAGTTTAAGTAATTCAGCTAGTAAAAAACAGAGACAGGGATTTAAATCATATAGCCTGGATCTACTACTGCCCATGCTCTTAAAATCTATGTTATTCAGCCTAGAACACTAGTTCTTTATAGAACACTAGTAATTTATTATCTGCCACAGGAAGATATGAAGTCATCAAATACTAGTTAAACATATTTTATAGATTTTCAAAATAAAAACATATACAACTGAGAAAAACAGGAAAAGTACTCTATTTTTCCCCACACAGTAGTTTAGAGTAACGAAGACTATGAAATTAGAATACATAGGCTACTATAATTAGCTCTACGTTTCCTGAAGTTAACATTTCAAACGTAACTAATGTTCCAGAGGAAAGAAGAAAATGAGAGAACAATAACAAAGCAAAACAAAAAAATCAAAACAAAACAAAACCAAACATGAATCAACTCAAGATTTTACAACCTAATTTAGGAGCCAAGACAGCCTTAATTTCCTTCTCACAGAGCATGTTAGAAAAGCCTGGTAACTACATACTTGCCAAAAAGATACTGAATCAAAATCAGGCTAATCTCCTTTTGACTCCCTTTCTGTTTATAATGAACTAGTTGGCAAATAAAAACTCCTTTACAAAATACTTTTGACCACCAGTTCCCTAAATTTATATAGTGGGGGAAAGCAGGGTAGGAAATAAAACAAAACGAACAAACAAAAAAACAAGGGAGGGGGAAAGGTTAAAAACACAAATGGATAAATTATAAATAATACACCATTAGGCTGGATAAATTATAAACAATACACAATTAGGCTTCAAAAAGGGGGGAGGGGATATATGGGAAAGGGAAAATAAGTTGAGAAATGGGAGGAAGAGAAAAAAGGACAAAGGGAGAAAACTGAGAATAAGTTGGAACATAGAACTAAAGCTATTACTCAAAAATAACATATAGAGAATAACAAGATAGAAAATATAAAGATAAGGATAATAGACTACCTAAGAAGTTCCAGGAAGAAAATGTACAATGGTCAAAAAAAAAATAATATCTAAGAACTATCTAAAATATCTTCAGACTAAAAGATATTGGGACACTGAGTCCCAAGCAGGATAAATACAAATCTACATATGGCCATATCCTAACACCAAAAAGAAAATGGAAATATTAAAACAATAAAAATTACCTATATAAGAATATCAAAACTAACAGACTTCTTATCAGCCCAACGGAAGCAAAATACAACTTTATACTGAAAGAACTAATGACAAATAATAGTCCATCTAAAGTTCTATACTCAGCTAAAGTACTGTTCAATAACATGAACATGAAAATGAAGAAAAGGCATCTTCTAACACGCTTAGAGTTTAACGCTTGATAAACCTCACTCAAACTCAAAGAAATATAAGAGATTTCTGAAAGAGGAGAAATAAACTCACACAGAAGTGAGAAGAACAAAACCAAGCAAGAAACTGGAAAATGCATGAGTAAATCTAAATGAATCTGAATGGTAAAAACAAACAAAACTACTAACACAAAAGTTACTCACCAGGAGGAAGTAAAATAATAGGCAATAATGTCAAAGATGAAACAGAAATGTTAGAATATTTTAAGATCTTTGTTGAAAGGATGATAGAAATACTGATGAATTCTGACTTTAATATTAGCATGCTATTGAAATTTATTGAGTTACCACTAAAAGAGTAATAACAGAACACAAAACTCAACCACTGAAAGTGGAAAATATAGAAAAGTTTATGCTAACAGAAATGAGTAAAGAAAAGCACCCCAATAAAGATGAATGAGGTGATAAAAATAAATATAAATACATAGTATTTACAAAAAAGTTAATGAATTAAATGTTTCAATTAAGAGATAGTTGTAATCACACTGCATTTTAAGACACCCACAAATACTAAGGTATTTACTAAAAACAAAAATTTTAACCCAAAATGATTAAAGGAATGAAATGCACCATATCACTTAGCTACTAACCACAAATACCAATGTTGATTCCTTGATAAAAAGCTAAGTGAATACTGCGGCAAGAATTACTACAATTCGGGCCCCTGGGTGGCTCCGTGGGTTAAAGCCTCTGCCTTCGGCTCAAGTCATGATCTCAGGGTCCTGGGATCGAGTCCTGCATTGGGATCCCTGCTCAGCGGGGAGACTGCTTCCTCCTCTCTCTGCCTGCTTCTCTTCCTACTTGTAATCTCTCTCTCTCTCTGTCAAATAAATAAATAAAATCTTTAAAAAAAAAAAAGAATTACTACAATTAAAGAGGGTCTATGTTAATTTGATAGAAAGCTGTATTTACCAGGAAGCTTTAATTCCAAATTTGCATGAAAAGTTTCAAAATATAAAAAGCAAAGGCCAGGGGTGCCTGGGTGGCTCACTGGGTTAAGCCTCTGCCTTCGGCCCAGGTCATGATCTCAGGGTCCTGGGATCAAGCCTCGCGTCGGGCTCTCTGCTCCGCTGGGAGCCTGCTTCCCCCTCTCTCTCTGCCAGCCTCTCTGCCTACTTGTGATCCCTCTCTCTCTCTGTCAAATAAATAAAATCTTCAAAAAAAAAAAAAAGATAAAAAGCAAAGACCAGCAAATTTCTAAGGAGAAACAAACCAACTAGTTGTGTGCTAGATTTTATACATCTGTTTCCTGTTTAACAGGGGCAAGATTAGTAAGTCCACAGAAGATCTGAACAATACAATTAGTACTTAATAAAACTCTACTAAATAAAACTCTAAATCCAACAGAGAACAAATCTTTTCATGCAAAAGTGGAATATTTACAAAAGAAGGACACAAACAGAAAAAGTACCAAGAGGACACATAGCACAAACTATGCTCTCTGACCCAAAGGAAATAAAGTAAGCATTAATAACAAAAGCTAAGCCCCATACAAAAGGAGTGTGATAGAAAGGAATAAAGATAAAAGTCCCGGGCACTCAAACAGACCAAAAAGAATGCCTATTCCCACAAACCAGATGAGAACAACTCCTATTTCATAGAGCAACACCCTAGACTGAACACTACTTAAAGTCACCCAATATATCAGAAAAGCAAGATACATAAGATCAAACTGCTTCCAATAAGTGAATCCCAGAACAGAAAAAGACCTCAAGAAAATTCATAGATATACAAAATATCCAGGACCCAAAAGGTAAAATTCACAATGTCTTAAATATAAGTGATGATAACCAGGCATACAAAGCAAGAAAACCTAGTTCATAATGAAGAGAGTAATCATTAAATCAGATTTAAACTACCTTCTAACACAGGTGCGAGAATGAGCAGAAAAGGGCATTAAAATAGTTGCTCTAACTGTATTCCATATATCCAAGAAGTTGAGAATGGAAAACATAAAAAAGAAACATCCAAATTAAACTACTATAGGTAAAAACTACAATGTATATGGTGTAAACTGAACTAGTTGGAATTAAGCCATAGCAAAAGAAACTATCCAAAAGAAACAGCAGAAAAATGATAATCAAAAAAACTGAAAAGCACATTAATGAACAGCTTCAAGTGACCTAATAATACGAGAAATTGAAAATTCCAAGGAGGAGGGGCAGAAAAATATTTGGAGAATTAATGGCTGAAAATCTTCAAGCTTGATGCAAATCACAAGTCCACATATACATGAAGCTCAAAAAACTCCAAAAACAAGAAACATGAAGAAAAATTCACAAGGCACATAATGATTAAATTACTCAAACGGTAAGAAAAAGAAAATCTTAAAAGCAGCTAGAAAAAAGAAAAAATAAACATGTTGCACAGTAACTTACATAAAGATGACATCAGATTTTTCATTAGAAACAATGAAATAAAAGTAATATGTATCTTTAAAGCACTGAAAAAAAAAATACTGTCCAGCTGAATTCCATGCCCAGTAAAAATATTTCAGAAACAAAGGCAAAATAAAGACATTTTCAGATATACAAAAGCTGAAAGAATTCATCAGCAACAGACCTAATACTAGTAGAAAGGATAGGCTTTCAAGCAGAAGGAAATAGATAGAAATATGGATCTGAAAATAGTAACAACAAAGTAAATACCTCAGATTTTTTTTTATTATTCCAAACTTTTCTAAAGATAACTATTCAAACAAAAATAATAACAATGTACTGTGGAGTTGGTAACATAGGTCAAAAGTAAAATCCCCCAAAATAAAAGTATATAGATATATATAGATTGGAAAAGGAAAAATGAAAGTCAACTATTACAACATTCTTACATGAGAAGTTGTATATTCACACTTGAAGGCAGACTTTAATATGTTAAAGATATATACTATAACCACTAAAACAACTACTAACACAAAACAGAAAAGGTACTGGCAATGACCAAAAAAGGAGATAATATAAAAATCACAAAAAATACTTGATGAATCCAAATGAAGACAGAAAAGGAGAAACAATAATCAACAGGGATAAATAACAAAGAAAAATAGACTCTAATCTAGGTATATCCATAATCACACTAAATAAAAATGATTCCCCCAAAATGTCAAAGACTGTCAGGTTGTATAAAAAAGCAAAACCCAACTATACACTGCCCACAAGAAATAAAAACTGTACACTTAAAATATATGCAATTTACTATATATCAGTTTTGCCTCAATAAACCTATCTAAAAAATTAACCATATAGATTCAAGACAATTTCTATTCATTTTCATTCCATTACGTTTTCGGAAGTGAAAGGAGGGAGAGGAATGGAACTCCACAAATGGAGTAATATTCTAGGAAATGCCATGATCCACAGAATATTTTCTTAATACCTAAACCTATAACCATCTGTGTCCACAGAAGCCTGTTGCACATGTGAATATATTCTTCACATGAAAAAAATTTAAGAATCTCTGAAAGCACTCAGAATACATTTATGAAGGAATTTACAGCAACATAAACAAAACCCCAAAATGACCATTTTTTAGTGTTTTCACAAATACAGTCTAGTGGGCACCTGGGTGGCTCAGTGGGTTAAGCCCCTGCCTTCCGTTCAGGTTGTGATCTCAGGGTCCTGGGATCGAAGCTCGCATCAGGCTCCCTGCTCGTCAAGGAGCCTGCTTCCTCCTCTCTCTCTGCCTGACTCTCTGCCTACTTGTGATCTCTCTCTCTCTGTCAAATAAATAAAATCTTTAAAAAAACAAAAAACAAATACAGTCCAGTAAAGTGTAATTTCTACTAGAAACACTGACTCCTAGAAAATAATCATTAAAACTGATTTTTATTTTTATATAATGAACCAATATTAAAGTAAATAATGAAAAGCTTTGTATAAGACAAAAGCGATTATAATCACTTATGCTTAATATTTTACATTAGTGTAGATAACACTTTTACAGTTACATATATATGATCTTACTTGTTCTCCAAATTATGTTTTTGAAACAAATATATTATCGCCCTTTAATAAAGAAACTAAGCCTGAGAGAAGTTAGGTAACTTGCCCAGGTCATCCTAAACTACTAAATGGCTCTAAATCAGCTCTTCTGTGTTCTCAATCAACAACATTAGAATAGCCACACTTCAGGCAGTAGGCCACAGCATAAAATCCTGACCATTTTAAATCAAATCATTCTGAAAAGATGGTATTTTTAAAAATTTATTTGAAAGCTATACAGAGCCTAAGGTGGATTAGTTGAAGATTCAGAACAAGTAAACAGTGAAAGATACCAAGAATTCAGAGGATTTAGTCCACTTGTATGCATACTGCCCTAAAGTATCTCTCTTTATCTAATTATAGATAATTATATCCTCCTTCACTTCACCACAATAATTAAAATTTTACTCATTAAATGGCTTCAAAGGAAACCATTCCAACACACAGTATAAGGAGTTAAGCCCATTCATGTATTAGCGTGAATTGGTATAAGCTGCTTTCCTCATAACACAGAACAAAGAAAGAAAAGAATTCTGATAAGGCTATGAAGACATGGAGGAAAGAAGGTAGTATTTATTGAACATCCACTGTTTTCTAAAGAGTGAGCTAAACACTCTTCTTTCAGTTTTCTTAATTCTCCCAGAAACTTCAAAGGATAGGTCCCTATTAACTTCATTCTACCTCTTCACTTAGTTTATTAAAAAACAAAAACTAAACTAACAAGATTCAAGGAAACCAGGACAAAACCAAGTTCATCCAGTTGTAAGGTAAAAATTCTATATCTTATTCTATGCCACTTACCAAGACAGGTAAATGGCTGGGATATTAAAGTTTAGGGCGAAACAGGACATTGTGTGCTAAAAGGAAAGTATAAGAAAAATTATTGGGAGACTATTAGCAACAGTGACCAATTAAAACTTCGATGTGATCAGAAAAGGGGGTGAGCACTCCCTTTTCTTTTTTCTTCTACGTTTTTCTATCCCCATTATGAACTTTTCTTCCTCTGTACCCTCCCTTTAAATGTTGGGGTCTATCAGGAACACGTCCTCTTCCACCTTCATTAAATATCGCAAAATGAACTCCATCTATATACAAATACCTCTCAAATCCACAGGTGCTGTTTCATGCGCTCTCCTGAGGACTACCTATCCAATTACAACTTCATAGGTATCTCACACTCATCTTGCCCCTCAAGTAAATCCACCTCCCCTCATCTTCTCTAGCTTCTGTATTCCCCTCCTAGGTTGGTAGTATCACCTATCTCTTAAGCCTGACAATTCAGACTCATCCCCCCCCCTTTTTAACTCTCTCCACCCTTCACAACCCTACCCCTCAAGAAATCGTTCATTTTTCTTGCCAAGTTTGCCTTCCTAAATACTTCTGCAATACATTTCTTTCTCTTTATCCCCCATCCCTCCGCCATTTAGTTTTGCACCTCATGGTCTCTTGCCTGAATTTTATTAGTAGCCTCCTATCTTCTATTAGTTTATCCAACTATAAACTAATAATGCAGCAGCAGAAAGAAAAATTAAGAAAACAATCCCACTTTTATTGCACCAAGAATAAGATACCTAGGAATAAATTTAACCAAAGAGATGAAAGTACTCTGAAAACTATGAACACTGAGGAAATTAAAGATGACCCAAAGAAATGGAAAGACATTCCATGCTCATGAATTAGAAGAACAAATATTTGTTAAAATGTCTATACTACTTAAAGCAATCTATAGATTTAATGCATTTCCTATCAGAATACCAACAGCATTTTTCACAGAATGAGAACAAACAATCCTAAAATTTGTATGGTAACACACACACACACACACACACACACACACACCCTAAAAGGCCAAAGCAATCTTGAAAAAGAAAAACAAAACTGAAGGTATCACAATCCCAGACTTTGAGTTATATTACAAAGCTGTCGTGATTAAAACAATACGGAACTAGCACAAAAACAGACACATAGATCAATGAAACAGAATAGAAAGCCCAAAAATAAACTCACAATTAGATGGCCAAATAATCTTCAACAAAAAGAAAAGAATATGCAATAGGAAAAAGTCTCTTCAACAAATGGTGTTGGGAAAACTGAAGGGCTACATGCAAAGGAATGAAACTGGACCACTTTCTTAAGCCATACGCGAAAGTAAACTCAAAATGGATTATGGACCATTTTTATGGAAAAATCCCTGAAGAGAGCACAGGCAGTAATTTCTCTGACATCGGTCATAGCAACATCTTTCTAGATGTATCTCCTGAGGCAAAGGAAACGAATACAAAAATAAACTATTGGGACCACATCAAAATAAAAAGCTTCTGCACAGCAAAGGAAACAACCAACAAAACTAAAAGACAACCTACTGAATGGGAGAAGATATTCACCAATGACATTTTCAATAAATGGTTAGTGTACAAAATATATAAAGAACTTATACAACTCAACACCAAAAAACCACAAATAACCCAAATGAAAAATGGACAGAAGACATGAACAGATATTTCTCAAAAGACATACAGACGGCCCTCAGACACAGGAAAAGATGCTCAACTTCATTCATCATCAGGAAAACGCAAATCAAAACCATCATGGATATCATCTCACACATACCTGAATGACTAAAATCAGAAACTTAAAAAACAACAAGTGTTGGCAAGGATGTGGAGAAAAAGGAACCCTTGTGTACTGTTGGCGGGAATGCAAACTGATGCAGCCAACTGTGGAAAGCCATATAGAGGTTCCTTAAAAAATTAAAAAATGGAACTACCCTATAATCCAGGAATCACACTACTGGGTATTTACGCAAAAAATGCAAAAACACTAATTCAAAGGGATACATGCACCCCTATGTTTATGGCAGCATTATTTACAATAGCCAAACTATGGAAGAAGCTCAAGTGTCCATCAATAGATGAATGGATAAAGAAGATGTAGTGTATATGTGTGTGTATATGTATACTGGAGCCATAAACAAGAATGAAATCTTGCCATTTCCAACAACATGGATGGATCTACAGACTATAATGCTAAGTCAAATATACCAGTCAGAAAAAGACAAATATGATTTCACTCATACGTGGAATTATAGAAACAAATGAACAAAGGGAAAAAAGAGAAACCGAAAAACATCTGAACTGTCAATATAAAAAGTAAGCAAAGTCAAAGATAGGTTAGATGATCATCTAATCTGAGGAATAAAGTGAAAAAATAATGCAAAAAAACCAAACAGAGCCTCAGAGACTTGTGGTTCACTATCAAACATATCAATGCATGTATGATAGAAGACCCAGAGAAGAGAAAAAAAAGAATTATTTCAAGAAATAACAGCTGAAAACTTCCTGAATTTGATTAAAAACATTTACATGCACATTCAAGAAACTCAATAAATTCCAAGTGGAATAAACTCAAAGAGACCCACGTCTAGACACTTCATAACAGAATCATCAAAAGACAAAGACAAAGAATCTTGGAAAGCACCAAGAGAGAAGCAATGCTTCACTTAACAAGGAGCCCAACAAGAAAAACATCTGATTTCTCATTAGAAAACATGGTGGTCAGAAGGCACTGAGATGACACTGTCAAAGCACAAAGAAAAAGGCTGGCAATCAAAGTATCTATATCCAGCAAAACTTAATTAAGGAGAAATTAAGACATCCCCAGATACACAAAAACTGAGAATTCATTGCCAACAGACCTGCCCTATAAAAAATACTAAAGGGAGTCCATTAGGCTGAAATGAAAGGATTCTAGGCTAACTCAAATCCATGGGGGGGGAGGGGAATGCCTTGACATGTAAATGAAAACACAACATTTATGGCATTCGGCTAAAGCAATGCTAGGCAGAAAATTTACAGCTTTAAATGCCTAAATGAAAGTAAAGATCTCAAAATCAATAACCTAATTTCTACCTTAAGAAACTAGAAAACAAAAAATAAAAACAGACTAACTCAAAAGCACGCAGAAAAAAAACCAATAGTGAGGAAATCTGAAATAGAGAAGAAAAAAATAACACAAAAACATCAATGAAAACACAACTGAGAAACCTTTAATCATACTGCCCAAGAATAGCTAAGATTAAAATTGCTAATCTGGATTGGAAAAAAGGACATCACTAACAACCTTACAGAAATAAAAAAAAAAAAGCCATAAGGGAATACTATGAACAACTGTATGCTATCAAATTACATAACCTATATGAATGGACAAATTCCTAGAAAGACTTAAATACCAAAACTGACTCAAGAAGAGAAAATCTGAGTAGATCTATAAGAAGACTGATTTAATAGTAAGAAAAACTGACCTAAAAGAAAAGCCCAGAACCAAATGGCTTCATAGGTGAATCCTATCAACACTTCCAAAAAAGAGAACACTTTAAAATGCTCTCTATGAGGCCAATAACACCCTCATTCCAAAATCAAAGACATTACAAGAAAACTACAGACAAATATCCCTTATTGAAACAGAAATCCTCAACAAAATACTGCTAAACTGAATGTGGCAATATATAAAAAGTACTATACACCATGACCAAGTGGGATTTATCTCAGAATGCAAGATTAGTTCAACAAAGAAAAATCAACCATTGCAGTACACCATATTAATATACAGGTGAAAACCCCAATAATTGTCTCAATAGACATAGAAAAAGTGCTTGACAAAATCCAACATCCTCTCATGATAAAAACACTCAAAAAGTTAGGAATACAAAGTAATTTCCTCAATCCGATAAAGGGCATCTATGAAAAATCCAAAGCTAACTTCATACTGACTGGTAAAAGACTGAAAGCTTTATCTCTAAAAACATAAACGAAAGGAGTAGCTGGAAGGAGTAGCCAAAGAAATTAGCTATGAAAAATAAATAAAAGTCATATAAATTGTAAAAAAGAAGCATTACAACTCTATTCACAAATGGATGATTTTGTATATAAAAAAAAGTTCATCTAGGTTTCAGAATACAAAATGGATATACAAAATCTACTGTATCTCTATCTACTAGCAAAGAATAATCCACAAGTGAAAATAAGAGAACAATTCCATTTACAACAGCATGAAAAGAATAAGATATTTGGGAATGAAAGAAAATTTATATACTAAAAACTATGAAATATTGCTAAGAGACTAAAGACTTAAACTGAAATATACTCCTTGTCACAAACAAGAAGCAGTAATATTGTTAAGATAAAAATACTCTGTCAAATATATCTGAAGTATCAATGAAACGTCTATCAAAATCCTAAGTGGCTTTTTGCAGAAATTAGCAAGCAGATCCTAAAATCTATGGGAAAATACAAGGAACCCAGACTAATCAAAATAACCTTGAAAAAGAACATCGAAAGCTACAAACTTCCAGTTGTAAAATAAATAAATCGTGGGGATGTAATGTATAGCATGGTGACTATAGCTAATAATACTGTATTGTATATTTTAAAGTTGCTGAAAGAGCAGATGTTAAAAGTTCTCACCAGAAGAAAAAAATGTTTGTAATCATGCATATGGTGGCAGGTGTTAACTGGACTTACTGTGATGATCATCTCACCACATATACAAATACTGAACCATGCTGCTGTACACTTGAAAGTAATACAATGTTATATGTCCGCTATGTCTCAATTTAAGAAAAAAGAAAGAAAATAAAAAGAGCAAAGGTAGAGAACAGATGCTTTCGAATTTCTAAACTTACTATAAAGTTACAGTAATCAAGACAGTGTGATATTGCAATAACAGACATAGAGATGAATGGAACTGAACTGAGTGTCCAGAAATAAACTCTTACATTAATGGTCAAATGATTTTCAACATGAGTATTAAGACAACTCACTTGGGGAAAAAATATGCTTTTCAACAAATGGGGCTAGGACAAGTGAATATCCATGTGCAAAAGAATGAGGTGGAACCACTATCTCATCATACCACATACAAAAATTAACACAGAATGGACCAAAAGTCTAAATGTAGAATTAAAATTATCAAACTCTTAGGAGAAAACATGATCTTGAACTAGTCAATTGTTTTGTACTTATGATACCAAAAGCACAAACAACAAAGGAAAAAATAAACTGGACTTCATCAAAACTCACAACTTTTTTGCTTCAAAGGATACTATAGAGAAAATAAGAAGACAATCTATAGACAGGAGAAAATATTTCCAAATAAAACATTTCACAGGCGCCTAGTATCCAATATACAATTCTCAGGACTCAACTATAAAATGAAATTTAATTCCATTAAAAAGGTAAAGGATTTGGGGGCACCTGGGTGGCTCAGTGGATTAAGCATCTGCCTTTGGCTCAGGTTATGATCTCATCAGGGTACTGGGATAGAGTCCTGCATAGAGCCCTGTGTCAACTTCTGGCTCAGCAGGCGAGTCTGCTTCTCCCTCTCCCTCTGCCCCACCCACCACACGTGCACCTGTGCTCTCTCACTCATTCTCTCTAATAAATAAAATCTTTTAAAAGGGGGGGGATTTGAATAGACATTTCTCCAAACAAAATATACAAATGGCCAATAAACACATGAAAAGATGCTCAATAGCCATTATGGAAATGTAAATCAAAACCACAATGAATGCCTTAAACTTATGAGTAAGGAAAATAATAATTCAAGTTGATGCCCAAATCCTCATTGCTAACATGTGACAAATTTTTGAGTGGGTCAACTTTTCCCCTAAGGTGACTTGCCTACTTTGTGAGATGCCTGGGAGTTGCCCCTCTGCCTGTCACCCTTTCAAACTTAAAAGAGCAGACTGGTATGAAGGTGTAATAAGTGAGACTGAAGAAACACTTGTTTCTCATAAATAGTAAACTGGATTAGCCCCCAAGGGAAAAACAAAGAAACCACAATTAGGTACCACTTCTCATCCACTAGAATAGCTATACTCAGAAAGATGGATAATAACAAGCCTGAAAAACATGTGGAGAAATTTCATTCTCTTTTACATTGATGGCAGAACATAAATGATGCAGCTGCTTTGGAAATGGTTTTGCAATTTCTCAAAAAGTTAAATACAGAATTATTGTATGACCTGGCAGCTCAATTCCCAGAAGAGTATATACCCCCAAATTGAAAACACAACCACACAAATGTTTGTATATCATTATTCCTAATAATCAAAAAGTGGAAACAACCCAATGTCCACCAATTGATAAATGGATAAATGGGAAACAACCCAATGTCCAATTGATAAATGGATAAACAAAAAATGATAAATGGATAAACATACAACTGAACATTATTCAGCCATAAGAAGAAATGGAGTACTATTAAATGCTAAAACCTTGTTAAGGTTAAGTAAAACACTGTTAAGTAAAAAAAGCCAAACACAAAAGACCACATATTTTATGATTCCATTTATATGAAACATCTTGAATAGTCAAATTCATAGAGATGGAAAGTGGATTAATGGTTGTCGGGGGCAGAGAATAAGCAGAAATGCTAAAGGATGCTAAAGAATGCAGATTTCTGTTTCTATTTTACCAATCTGTTCCTTTTAGATAGTCTAATATTCAAACCCCTGCATCCCAATCTGTGAGCTCTGCCCAGTCTCAACTGGCTAATTGAATCTGAAAGCTAGAAGTTCTAGGCTAGTCTGGAAAAGAATTAACCTGAAAAAGAGAAGAGAAATCAGACTGGGGGAAAAAGAACTTTTTTCCTAAATCTAGAAACTACAAACTATTGTATCACCAACTACTGATACTTACTGTGAACGAATGCCATTACCTTCACCTTTACAGGGTCAAACACTAGCTAGCTATTAGTATGCCACTATTATTATAAAATAATGTCTTTTTTTTTTTGAGTGACCAGACAATAGAAGAATAATCAAAATACATTGCTACTACTATTCTGGATCCAGTTCTACACCTCTAAAATAGAAAATAATTTCTCAATTCATCCCCCTACACTCAAAGGCATTCTTTTGGATACTGAAAATAAATATATGCACATTTGGAAAATGTATTACAATGAATAAGGAAAAGTAAATACTAATACAAACTCCTACAATCTTTCTCTTTTATACTATTTCATATTTTTTTACTGTACCATCAACTCCTTTACTCCTTTGTAGTTGCCTACAACTACAAAGATTTGCTACAAAATCTAGCAAAGCACTATTTCTTTATTCAAATGGTTGCTCAGGCCCAATATTTTTAAGAGCTTTAAAGAGATAAACTCATTAAACAGATGCATATTTTCCTTAAAGACATTTTACAATAAATGGCATGTTTATAAGCAGCAGTTTATTGTAAAAACCAACTTGCTTCTAGAAGGTTCTAAGGACAACTGATGGAAAAGGAAACTGGGAATCTCAAACCTACTGATTCAAAAGGATTCAGACAACGATGACAAATTTTTGGTTACACAAATGTACCTTTTACTAGCTATTTTACTTCAATTTTGGGTGGAAAGGGAAAGAATAATGTTGCTAGGTGACATAATTTAAGGATTTCCTTGTGTTTATTTGACATAAAATACCAAAAATGAATTTTATTTCCTTTCATTCAATTCTTGTTTTCCCAAAAGATAACTTTTAAATAATTTTCTAATTTATCCCTTTTTAGTAGGTTAAAAACTAAGAATAAAGTACAGAATCTAAACCACCATCAAGATCATCCAGCCATTTGCAACAACATGGATAGAACCAGAAATTATAATACTAAGTAAGTCACTCAGAGAAAAATAAATACCATAGGATTTCACTTATATGTGGAACTTAACAAAACAAACGAGCAAAGAGAAAGAAAAGAGACAAACCAACCAAGAAACAGACTCACAACTACAGAGAACAAACTGATGGTTATCAGAGGAGAGGTGGGGGGGATGGGTTAAGCAGGTGATGAGAATCAAGGGATGCATTTCTCATGAGGAGCACCAAGTGATGTATGGAATTGGTGAATCACTATACTCTACACCTGAAACTAACATAACACTGTATGTTAACTGGAATTAAAATTAAAACTTGGGCACCTGGGTGGCTCAGTGGGTTAAAGCCTCTGCCTTCGGCTCAGGTCATGATCTCAGGGTCCTGGAATCAAGGCCCGCATTGGGCTATCTGCTCAGCAGGGAGCCTGCTTCCTCCTCTCTCTCTGCCTGCCTCTCTGTCTACTTGTAATCTCTCTCTCTGTGTGTCAAGTAAATAAATAAAATCTTTAAAAAAAATTTTTTTTTAATTAAAACTTAAAGAAAGAGACCATCTGGGGTTCATATTATACTTCTTAAAAATAAATTCTTCTTGGGGTACCTGGGTGGCTCAGTCGGTTAAATGTAGGCCTTTACCTCAGGTCACGATCCCGGGGTCCTGAAATCGAGCCCTGTATTGGGCTGCCTGCTACGCTGGGAGCCTGCTTCTCCCTCTCCCTCTGCCTGTCTCTCCCCCTGCTTCTTCGAGTGCTCTCTCTCACATGAGTTTTCTCTCTCTGTGTCTGTCAAGTAAATAAATTTTAAAATCCTAAAAGAAAAAAAAAAAACAAAGAATAAATTCTTACTGACTTTGAACAGGTCATAATTTGATTCAATTTTATCACTTTTAAGGTTCCAATCAAAATTCAAATAATGTTTTAAATTCTTCATAAATTCTGTGCTTCAAATTCATTTTTTTCATGTAGTCTTCCAATAACATCTGAAGTGTTAATTTTATAAATAGGTAAATTATCTACAAAAGTATTAAGTGAATAATACAACTGACATCAGAACCCAGATAGTCTGACTTTCTCCTCTATATCCCCCTATTTACTAGCTTTTTAATACTCAGGTTTCCTTGGGGATTAATTACTATCTCCCACACTGGGCTGTTTTAAGAATTAAGTCAGGTAACACAAGTAAAATGCTTGGTCCACGGCCTGCCACATAAAGTAGACAAAAATATTAGCTATTATTACCAATATATGACAACTGCTTCTATTAAAATGTTCACTCCTTAAAAACTTCTCAGAGATAGTGAAGAAAGGGGCGCCTGGGTGGCTCAGTCTGTTAAGCAACTGCCTTCGGCTCAGGTCAAGTTCCCAAGGTCCTGGGATGGAGTTCCATGTCAGGCTCTCTGCTCTTGGGGAGCCTGCTTCTCCCTCCCCTCCCCAATCATGCTCTCTCACTACCTAATAAATAAATAAAATATTTTTTTTTAAAAGTTAGTGAAGAGATAGAATCATATCTGAAATGTATTTGGTGTTCATGTGAAAAAGTCAACCTATTTATCTAGTAATTACTAGAATCCTAACACTTCCCGAGACTCCTAATACTCAAATGTAGTAATAATCTTAAAATCCAAAATCAATCTCCAAAGAATAAATATTTAGGTTGGTTCAAATTTTTCACTATTCTAAACATTGCAGTGGTCCTACACATATAACCACCTCCTTAGAATGCTAAGAAATGGAAATGCTAGCTTCCAAGTATAGGCACATGTATATTTTATTTTTAAGTAGGCTCCACACCCAAAGTGGGGCTTGAACTCACAAACCCAAGATCAAGAGTTGCATGCTTTACCAACTGAGCTAACCTCACATATGTACACTTTAAATTTTGTTACTTAACAGTCAAAATGCCATCAAATTTACAATCCATCAATAATATTATGAGAGGGTCTTTTTTAAAAAACAAAAAGTTTACTTAAACAAAATGCTTGGGGCTCCTGGGTGGCTCAGTCAGTTGGGCATCTGACTCTTGATTTTGGCTCAGGTCATGATCTCAGGTTCATGAGATCGGGCCCTCAGCACAGAGTCTGCTTGAGATTCTCTCTCCCCCTCTGCCCGTCCCCCTGCTTAAGCACCCATGTGCATGCTCTCTCTCTTTCTCTAAAATAAATAAGGGATGTCTGGGTGGTTCAGTAGGTAAGTATTTGCCTTTGGCTCAGGTCATGATCCCAGGGTCCTACAGTCGAGTCCCACATTGGGCTCTTTGCTTAGCTGGGAGTCTGCTTCTCCCTCCGCCTGCCCTTCCCTTGCTTGTGCACAAGTGCTCTCTCTTTCTCTCTGGCAAATAAATAAATAAAATCTTAAAAAATAAATAAATAAGATCTTTTTAAACAAGATGCTTGACTTGAAGAGAGAACTATCTAGGATTCATTTCTTTTTAGAGTAATTTATCCCTCCTTAAAGACAGACTGCCCTACATGTAACAGCTTCATACAAAAAAGTTATAAGATTCTGGATATGAAAAATGATAAAGAAAAAAACATTAAAATTCTCCATTTGAACAAGGTATGCAAGGATTTTTATGTTGTTCTTTTTTTGTTAAATGCTGAGAGCAAAATAACTTACTGGAATATAAAGAGATGAATGAGCATGCCAGCAACAGAGAAAGGAGGTATTTTCACAGAACCAGTCTATTTCTCCATTCCATCTCCATCTGATGTCAATCAAAACATACCATTGGCCATTAACCAATAAAAAAGTACAATATGCTTGTGCACATACACATTAATTGTACACATACAATTAAGTAATGGGGAAGAGGAAAATAAAAGAATCGACAAAACTCTATTGTAGTAGTCAAGATGTGGGGGAATCAAATTGCAGTTTTCTCATTGAGAATGTCTTGTCTGGATGTAGGTAGTTCTAGAGTAGAGTAGCAGGTTCTCCTTTTAGTAGACTCCTCCTGTCTGTTGCTGGAACACATCAATGGTATCTTCTTCCTCCATTTCCAACTGTGCAGATGTGTCTGTTTCACTGAATGGCTGCCCATCAAATCAGAATCTGATTTGCCTCATTGACAAACCCTGCCTTTCACAGTAGGCTTTCCATTAGTTGACTAGGTGGTACATACCTCTTAATCTTAAAGTGCACCACAGAACCATCCTGCCCTGTCACTTTCATATTAATAATGACCATTGTTCTCAGCCTTGTCTCCTTCCTTGGGCTTTTCATTAACATCGGAGAGCACCAGTCTCCTCAGCTGCCACTTCACAAAGGCGGTACCAGGTCCTCACTGAACCAGCACGCAAGCAGCACCAGGAGCGGCAGAACAAGGAGGCCGCAGCACTGAAGGAGGGAGAGGGCAGGCCAAGAGGGTCTATTTTTAATATGTCTTGACAACATACAACACGATCTTTTCCAAACTTTATATTTAATAGCCCATAAATTAAGGAATTAATTCTCTTAAACTCATTGCATATGTTTCATAGTTCAGTGTTTTTAACTCTGCTAATGATGGGTTTTACTATTATAACTATAAAATCTTTCATATACACAAATTTATCAAGCATTTCTGTCATGATCTTTAACTCTGGTTTAAGTTTTGAGAGTGGTCTTCCCTACCCCAATATATAAAATATATTTCCTTATTTCTTTCCCATTTTATCCTGAAGATTTAGAACTATTTTGAATTTATTTTTTTATAAAACATCTATGTATCACTTTTTATGCTTTGAACATTCTTTCTTCCTCATCTTTATCTAAACCATCATTTAATGAAGTGGTCACATGAGCTCCTTCTATAGCAAACAGAAGTCCTCCTTTTAAAAATTAACATCCTTTTTTAATGTAATTGTCCTTGACTATAAAAAAGATATGCAAATCTTTCTTAAATAAAAAGAGGCTACGTGGGGGTAGGGAGGGAGAAATAATGAAACAAGATGGGATTGGGAAGGAGACAAGCCTTAAGAGACTCCTAATCTCATGAAACAAACTGAGGGTTACTTGGGGGTGGGAGGGCTGGGATAAGGTGGATGGGTTGTGGACATTGGGGAGAGTTTATGGCTATGGTGAGTGCTGTGAAAAGTGTAAGCCTGATGATTCACAGACCTGTACCCCCGGGGCAAATAATTAAAAAATTAAATTAAAAAAATAAAAAGAGCCTAAATAAATAAAAAAAATTATTGGACTGTGAAGAATAGAGACCCTACCAATGTCAACCTCCTCTAAATTAAACCTACGGATTCAAGTCCATCCAATAAAAGATCCTAACAAATATTATTTAGGGATTTAACAAGCTGATCCCCAAATTCATATGGAAGAGCAAAAGGCCAAGATACTAAGAAATCTGTATTAGTCTCCTGTGGCTGCTATGACAAGTTAGGGCCACAAACTTGATGTTCTGTGCTATATTTACTCAACTTCCCTATCTACAGATCAGTGTATTCTGTTAAATGGGGGTGGGGAAACACACCTTAAAGCTAACATGTTGTTGGGCTATCAGCCGTAAGTTTTCTAAAAATTAGATGTATTTAAGAGTCATGGATTTCTTTCAATGATGAGGGGAGATTACCTGATAATTTCTGTCATAATTTCATAAACATTTTTCAGTTAATGTCCTGGGTTTTTTTTCTTTTTTACATACTACAGACTTTAGGTTTTGAACCAATCTTTCTGGACAGGTACTAAAGACAACCCAAGGTCTCTTTCTGATCAGGTGTGGTCTCAATTGACTTTAAAAGTTTTTTCTACCATTGTCAAATAAAAGAAAATTGCTCATAAAAAAAGCAACTTTTTTCTCCTCATACTTAACATATTCATTCTTGACCTACATAATATTTACTGAGCACTTATTATATGCCAGGCACTATGCTGAGTCTAGGAACATGAAGAAGAAAAGACACACCTCTGCCCTCAGGAAGGTAGTTATGATATAGTCAAGCAAATAAACACATTGTAATAAAATAACTAAATTACTAGAAGTAAATAGCACAGCATAGGAAAAGCTCCTATGCTCTTGGATAGGGAAAGCTTCACCAAAGCTATGTACAGATTTTTTCCTGAGCCGTAAAGGAAGAGTGGAAGCTTTCCGGCCTAAGAGTGACATGAAGACAGCATGGTATAGTGAATATCATTAGCAAAATCACAGAAAGTGACTTCTGACTCAATATTGCTGAAATGTAAAGTACCAGAGAGGAATAACAATGTTTTAAAGAAAACAATGTCACAGACAAAGATACATTTACTTTCGCACACTTATTAGACTTTTAGATATCTGTGGGATGTCCTTACATCCATTTACCTTTTCTACCACATTGTCAAAGATGAAAGTTTCATGCTTTAGTAACTTGAAGGATGATGATGTCATTGACAGAAATACACACACAAAAAAAGGAAAAAATAATTTATATCGTGTAGATACGATCTACAGTATGATCACAACATACTTACAAGGAAACTTCCCAAAACAGGAGAAAGAACTATGTGAAAGAATTTGAGAGAACAGTACCAGATGATTACAGAAGACTAAGAATAGCACCTGTTTCCAAGAGCTGAACTACAGGAAAAACTCATAATTTGCAGGGCAGTCACCAAGTAGTATACTCAAGAAGATGTTGCCTCATAATAGATAATAATTAGCCCCAGACAGATCCACTCAACAAACCATAAAAGCGAGACCTGAAATGCTCAAACTGCTTTCAAGTAATTTAACTGCATCCCTGAATAAAGCTCAAGAATTTATAGGAATACAAAAATATCCCGAAGCTAAGAAGATCAAATTCACAATATCAGATATGTGAGGATTAATTAGCATAGAAAGAAGAAAACAACCCAGGATAAAGAAAATAATCAATTGATTAAAACTGACCCAGAACTGACAAAGAAGTTAGAATATAGCACAGAAATGTATTAAGTTACTTTAATTGTATTCCATGTTTTCAAGAAGTTAAAAAAACAGAGACAATTTAATTTTACACCCAAAATGAACTAGATAAAAACTACATGAGATGAAAAATAAACTAGATAAAATTAATGCAGACTGCATGTAGCAGAATACTAGTGAACTTGAAGACAGCAAAATAGAAACTATCCAAGATAAAACACAGAGAAAAAAGAATCCCCCTAAACGGAAAAGAATGTCAGTTATTTTCAAGCCATGAGACCTTCCAATATACGAGAACTACTTTCCCTATATACCAATCTAATATTAATACTTCCTCATATACTAATAAATGAAATCCCAAAAAAGAAGGGGAGAAAGAAGTGGGGAGAAAATGACCAAACTTAATGAAAATGTATACCCAATCTAAGAAGCTCAATGAATTCCCAAAGCCAAAAAATACTAAGAAAACTACACCATGGCACAACTGTTCAAAACCAGTGATGAAGAGAAAATCTTAAAAGCAGTTAGAAAAAAATTTTTAAATGTTATGTGCAGAGTAAGAATGATAGCGGACTTAACAGATGTAATGTAAGTAAGGAGCACCTGGCTGGCTCAGCTGGTGGAGGATATGACTCTTGATCTGGGGGTTGTGGGTTTGAGCCCCATGTTGCATGTAGAGATTACTTAAAATCAGGAAGGAAGAAAGAGGAAAGGGGAGGGAAGGAAGGGCAAAAAGTGTAGTAAAATCTTTAAAGGACAAAGGAAAAGGCCATCAACTTAGAATTCTAAACAGAGCCAAATATCTTCCTTAAAAGAAGGCAAAATAAAAACTTACCACACAAATAAAAGTGTAAGGAATTCATCACTATGTGTGACTATTATCACAGAGGAACATTAAAAGGACTTTGGGCAGAAATAAAATGATACTGGATGGATGGAAATAACTATCTCCGCAAAGAAATGAGGAGCAAAGGGAAATGATACTACATAGGTAAATACATGCTTTCTTTTTATTATTTAAAAGTCCTGGGAAGCCTGGGTGGCTCCGTTGTTGAGCATCTGCCTTTGAATCAGGTAATGATCCCAGAGTTCTGGGATCAAGCCCCACATTAGGCTCCCTGCTCTGCCGGAAAGCCTGCTTCTCCCTCTCCCACTCCCCCTGCTTGTGTTCCCTCTCTTGCGGTCTCTCTAGCAAATAAATAAATCTTTAAAAAAATAAAATAAAAATCCTTTAAAAATAACTGCTTAAACAAAATAATATAGTATGGGGTTTACAAATGTATAAGTAAATGTATGACCAAAAAAGTATAAAGGCTGAGGGGAGAAATGGAAGTACACTGTTATAAAGTTGTTACACAATATGAGAAGTGATACAAGTGGTATATCACCTAATAGCAGACTCTAGTAAGATAAAGATGTATATAATAAACCTTAAAGCAATCACTAAAATAATAAAATAAAGTAATAAAATAAAGAGATGCTAATAAACCAACAAAGGAGATTTTTTAAAGAATCATAAATTTATTCAACTAATACAAGGAAAGCAAAAAAGAAGAGGGAACTAAAACAGGTCAAAGAAAACAAATAACAAGACGACAGGTTCAAACTTAACTAAATCAATAATGGCATTAAATGTACATTATCCACATATAAATGACTACTTATTGGTCTGAATCTGAACAGAACAATTACAAGTTAGGAGACAGAGTTTAGTAATAAAAAGCCTCCCAAGGAGAAAAGTCCAAGACTAGATGGTTTCACTGGTGAATTCTACCAAACATTTAAAGAAAAATAATTACAAACCCTCCTCCAACTCTTCCATATGAGATAAGAGGGAATACTTCTGAACTCATTTTATAAAGCCAGGTTACCCTGACATTTAAAAAAGAAAAAAGAAAAGAAAAGAAAGGAAAAGAAAAGAGAAAGAGGAAAAGGAAGGAGGGAAGGCAGGCAGGCAGGCAGGCAACCAACTATAGGACAATATCCCTGAAGAATGTAGATGCAAAAATCCTTAACAAAAGAGCAGCAAACCAAACTCAACAATGAGTTAAAAGGATCACAGCCATAATTACGTGGGATTTATTTATTTCAAGCATGCAAAGATGTTTCAATATCCAAAAATTAATGTGATTTACCACATTAACAAAATGAAGGATAAAAATCACATGATCATCTCAATAGGTGTAGAAAAAACATCTGACAAAATTCAACACCCACTTGTAAAAAACTGAGTATATAGGACATGTACCACCACATAATAAAGGCAGTATATGACAAGCCCACAGCTGACATCAGACTTAATGGTGAAAAGTTGAAATATTTTCTTCTAAGATCAGGAACAAGACAAGATGCCCATTCTCACTACTTTTATTCAACATTGTATGAGAAGTCCTAGCCAGAGCAATCAGGCAAGAAGTTAAAGGCATCCAAATCTGAAAGGAAGATATAAAATTTTCTCTATTTGCAGATGACATATTCTTACACATAGAAAACTCTAATGACTCCACCAAAAAACTGTTAAAACTAATAAATTCAGTAAAGTTGCAGGATACAAAATCAGTATACAAAATTCAGTTGCATTTCTATACACTAACAATGAGCCATGGGAAAGAGAAATTAAGAAAACAAACCCAGGGGCCCCTGGGTAGTTCAATCAGTAGAGCATGCAATTCTTAATCTGAGGGTTGTGAATTCAAGCCCCATGTTAGGTATAGGTACTTGGGAAAAAAAAAATTTACGATTTCATCAAAAAGAAAATACCGAGGAAAAAATTTAAGCAAGGAGGTAAAAGATCCATACACTAAAAACCGTAGGACACTGATGAAAGAAATTGAAGAAGACACAAATAAATAGATTCCATACTCATGGATTGGAAGAGTTAATAGTTAAAATGTCCGCACTACCCAAAGCAATCTAAAGATTCAATGCAATCCCTATTAAAATTCCAATGGCATTTTCCACAAAAATACAAAAACCAATGCTAAAATTTGGAACCAGAAAGGACCTCGAGTCACCAAAGCAATCTAGAGAAAGAACAAAGCTGGAGGTATTACAATCCCTGATTTCAAACTGGATTACAAAGCTAAAGTAATCAAACAGTATGATATTTGCATAAAAACAGACACAACAGATCAATGGAACAGAATCGAGGGAAATAAATCGGTCCATTAATTTACAACAAAGGAGCCAAGAATACACAATAAGAAAAAGATAATCTCTTCAATAAATGGTGTTGGGGAAACTGGACAGCCACATGCAAAAGAGTGAAACTGGACCCCTATGCTACAACATATACAAAAATTAATTAAAAGTAAATTAGGGGCGCCTGGGTGGCTCAGTGGGTTAAAGCCTCTGCCTTTGGCTCAGGTCATGATCTCAGGGTCCTGGGATGGAGTCCCACATTAGGCTCCCTGCTCAGCAGGGGGCCTGCTTCCTCTTCTCTCTGCCTGCCTCTCTGCCT